>JAUTDX010005228.1:0-39441 GCA_030844895.1 Ambrosia x helenae | reverse complement strand
AGGGTTTCCATATGGCTACCTCGACCACCAGCACTGTCTATATCCAGGTCATCGAAGACGTCATCAACAAAGTCCGTGACGAATTCATCAACAACGCCGGTCCTGGTGAAGGCGTCCTCAACGAACTTCAAGGCGTACGCTTTTTTTTAATTTTTTTTTCTCTAAATTTTCATCTAATTTTAGTTTTGATTGAATACGGTATTTGTTGTTTAGTGTAGATCTAGTTTTAATACTTTTATTATTAGGTTTTGGTAGGGTTGTTTTACTTCGTTGACGTGAATGAATTGTGTTTGGAATTTGGATCTGTGATTGTGATTATTTATGGTGTTTTGGTTAGTTATGGGAGTTGAAGATGATGCAAGCTGGTGCTATTGTTGGTCCCATTGATAGATCTGCTGTGGCTAGTCGATGCCTCCTGGTGCGGCTTCGAATACTGTTCATGATTTGAATGTGCCGTATGAAGGTCCTGAAGAGTACGAGACTCCTACCGCGGATTTGCTTTTTCCTCCTGTAAGTACTCTGTTACTTTGTAAGTGAATGGACTTCTAGAAGTTAGGTCGGGTGCTTAGGGATTTGGTTGTGTGGAGGATGAGTGTACAACAGATGAAATGATTGGTTACATTTAGTGTTGATATGTTTTTTTTTATGTTTATGTAGACGCCGTTGCAGACGCCAATGCAAACACCTTTGCCTGGTCAAACACCGTTACCGGGAACAGCTCCGACGCCTTTACCAGGACGATGGAGAATTCATATAATATACCTACTGGAGGGACTCCTATCACCCCGGTGATTATTCTTCTTTAAATGAAAATGGTGGTTCAGACAGAGCTGGGAGGCCTAGCGCGTACATGGCAAGTGGTTTTTCTTGTTCTTTTTGTTGGTTATGAATAATGTGTTTTTGGTCTAAGTCATTCCATCCATTATGTATATTTGTTATTACATTGAATCTTTTTGGTTGTCGATGAAGATCATGATATAAAATTTCATTTTCCGTACAGCAAGCACCATCTCCTGGATGAACCAAAGGCTCCCCTGGACGTCATGTTGGTAGGTATCTCTGTAGGGTGGTATTAAACATGTATATAAATGTGAATTATGCTATTTTGTTATTTTAATATATGTATTGTTTCAGCATACGTGGAAGGCCGTGAAGATGGGGACAGAGGAGCAGCCAATCAACCTACAACTCAGGTTACCATAGCAATGTTATTATCATTATTAGGGAATATTGAGTTCTATTTTCATAGTTTTATGTTCAGAGGTAAAGACAAATTGTGCTGACATACTCTTCTCCTTTCTCAATTATGACATTGTTGAAATGTGATTGTAATTTATAACCTCAACCACAAGTTCACTTGTTGACGTTAGAATTAAAAAGCGACATCATTTACTTAAACATGTTTCATGTTTGTATCACAAACAGGTAAAAGGTCAAACACATGTACGTGAATGCATTTATCATCAATTCATCATTAATGGTGTCATTAATGGCATGTTTTTTTTCATCCATATTAAAAAAATATCATTTTCCCTCTTGATGGCAAGGATCATACCGCACTTACTTCAAACAAACAGTTAATAGTTATCAAGCAAATATGGCCTGTGGGAGAAACCTGATCTTCTTTTTGGGTCTATGTAATTCACGTATGCTGTATTATTTTATCTCCTTTTAGAAAGACTGCTTTCTCATATACTAGCTTATGATCCAAAGATTAGATAGATTATTAATGTGGATTTGCAACTAGTATCTTTTTGCGTTTTCCAGTGAGTGATTTTACTTAGTTTCATATCGTAGCTTTACATTCTTGTTATGATTTAACATAAAGTTGGTAAAACTAAATGGTTTTCTTAGTTGTGTGCTAGTCTTTCTAGTTCATTAACATACTGTTTTGTTATTGGTTTTTGGATTTTGGCGTTAAAGTACTTGCTAAATATGAACTAGAGCAGTATAGCTGTAAACACAATATGCATTTTTTTTGAAATACAAAGGATGTATTACTAGTTTTAGGGATACAGTAGGATGTTTTTAAAAGCCCCTCAGGTCTTTAGTGATTTTTGAAGACAACGTTACAGACTCCATTTAGTATCTTGAAACTCTTTGATAAGCTATATATTAATATAATGATCTTGTAAAATTGTTCTGTTTATATCATGATACTATCTGCTTAGGGGTAGATTGTATTTGATTAGCTCATGTTAGTTTGTAAGCATACTGCATATGGAGTTAAAATCACAAGAGTTCATTTCTCCAATTTAGCTTAAGTGTTGGCCACAGAAAAATGTTACTTGTTATGTTTTTGTTAGCTAATCCATTAATTTGTTACAAAAGAAAGTTATCTGCTTATAAGTTATAAGCCGTGTTTATTTTCTGTTTACGATCTATCAGTCTATGTTTAATGCTTCATCCATACATTTAAACTTTTAATCTAACTTGCAAAACCATAAGCTTGAGAGTAATTGTCGGCTATTCCTGACTGGCATGAGTCTATTCTTATACCATCTTTTGGAAGGCTGGAGTAGTTTGGTTACATTTGTGTTAATTTAGAAAATTAATTTTTTTGCATTTATACTAATTTTTAAGGCCACTTTGTTTCCAATGTGAATAAATAATACTTCCAATGGGCATCTTGTATATCGATCTACGACCTGGTAATAATGAACAAGCAGCTAGTGAAGTAGACGATTTTAATTAATGTATGAGGTTAATTTGCTTACATTATGGTGTTTTTTTAATTCTTTGTCCATATTATGACCAGCAATTTGTATTGCACACCATGCATCAATAATGTTGTCTTTATGTTTTCAACAATGAGAATGATTAAATTTTGATAAAGACCATTTCTTCATATTATCAAATTTGATTTTAGGCTATATTTAGAGGACTGGACTGTGAGACAATTAATTGTTTTTGGCTGCTTTTGATGTAGGACATATGATTGATTTAGAGGGGTGTGGTTGGATTAATTAGGGAGTGAAAATGATTGTGCTTTCTAATGTAGGACTATTTTTTTTGAGAGTACCTGTTAGCATACCCATAAAATTGGATCTAGAGGGGTTGGGTTTAGAAACTGATTCTCCTTCCTATTTTTCCCTGCTACCCAATCCATACCCTGCAGTGGTTTCTAACAGCAAACCAAACACCACCTTAAAATCCACATCTCAAACTATAGGAGCTAAAACTAAACTGATCATATATATATATACGGTTTTATAGATGTGTTTGTTATTGATTATAATCTTTTAATTGTAGGATTTCTTTCTTTTATCTGCTGGAAAACGTAAGCGGGATGAGTTGCCTTCTCAATATCGTCCGGGTGGATATATCCCTCAGCAAGACGGAGCTGCAGATGTGATGACTGATAAACTTGAGGTAAACACTATTTTTTGACGATTGAGTATTTATTTTAAGTCTTAAATAATTAAAAATATGTTTTGTAAACGTGGTGAACATTAAGATGAATTAACCACATAAAGAAGCAAAAATGGAGAGTAAAGACTTCCAATATTGCATGCATGCTTGCCAAGCTCACTTTATAATTGATGATTAATGGTTCTATGGGTTTTTGTCTGATAAAATCTGCTTATAATTTATTTGCTATCATCTTTTAATTAAGTTCACAAAATTTGTTGCTTTTTTATAATAAAAATCAGAAAGGAATTTGTTTTCTTAATGATAAAGTCTTTTTATGTGTCATCTCATCTTCAATAACAAGGCTTTTATTGTAAGCTTATTGGATGATGCTAAAGATGAAACAAACAGATTTTATGTGACAGTCAACTTGCGCGAAAGTCAAAAAAACAGTTTTAAGGGACATGAATGATGTAATTTCATTCATTTCTATTTCATCCTCTGTAGGTTGTTTATTCATTGTTTTTTGTATGATGACATATTTGACCTATCTTTTGATTTCAGGTTGGTCAAGGAAGCAATCCTCAAACCTGGTCATGGATTTAAGTTGACTTCTAGGATTCCTCAATTAGATGGGCCTATCCCGGATCCCTATGATGATGCACTTTCTACGCCAAATGTAAGCATGCCCTTTTTAGATATGATTGTGCTGTTTAGTTCTCTTTTCATAAGCTATATATGCTCTAGGGTTATATGCTCTAGGGTTGCTTATTTTCTATATATAGTATATCTAGTTGAAGACTAAAGCTGTGCTTGGGTGGTTCTGTTCCTTGAATTTTCCTGTACCCCCTTCCCCAACCCAACCCAAAGCCACACACCAATCATTGTCAGCATTAATGCTTGAAAACATGAATGAGGCCGAAGTTGTGGTTCAAGAAAAGGAACCCAGGCGTTAAAGCTTCGAAATTTAGCATGTGACTTCGAAGTATTAGATGATGAATTAAAAGAAAACATAATTAAGACATTTAATTATGATTCGTAAAACAACATTCTAACATCAATCTTAATCTCTTGAGCAAAAAAGCAAATCTCTATGATTGTTAGGGTTCATGACTGTTAACTTATTAATTGCTTTCTTTTGACTGAAGATTTACAATTATCAAGGAGTAGTCAATGAAGACTACAATGTAGCAAACACACCTGCTCCACCAGGTTAATACATTTTATTTTGTACTTTGATACAGATATTTCTGCCTTCTTTGTTTTTACTGGGGCTGAATTTGGTGTTTTGTGTTGTCTGAATCCATTCAGAGCTACAAGCACCTACTCCTGCTTTGATCAATCAAAATGATGCTTTAGATGATGATGATGAAGATGAGCCTTTGAATGAAAATGATGATGATGATGATCTTGATGATGTGGACCAAGGCGAGGAACTAAATACTCAGCATTTGGTTCTTGCTCAGTTCGACAAGGTATATTATATGCAGCGCGCGCGCGCACACACGCACGTATGCATGCATACAAGGACAAAAGTATATATGTATTTTTCAGGATTAAAGTAAAAGTTAGAAACAGAAACCAATCTTAATGGCTGACAGTCATATTCTTCATATCTTTGTGTGTGTTTGATGCGTAAATGTGTGTTTGTGGAACTCGGATTGAGGGGATTGATGAATGGTTGATTGTTAGATCTAGGGCTTTCAAGCACATGTTTGAAATAGGGATTTTATTGTTTGAATGTTTTGATTTTGATTCTAGGTGATGTTAGGGTATAATTTCAATAAAAATTTTGATCTTAATTTGTAATTTTTGAAAATTTTAGCTTATGTTCTTGAGTTCATGAATTTGGGTAGAAAATAAGCACAAATTCAAGAGGAAATTCATAGGTGTAGGAGATTAGCGTTAGTTTTGTCATTTTACAAAACACTAGGACCAAAGTTGTTACGGAACACTGTGTAATCAGGGATGTCTACATTGTGCAAAATCATCTTATTATTTTCATGCAGGCATTTGTCTTACTATTTTCAGTAATATTTTTTAATTAAATATCTTAATTGAGCAGGTGACAAGAGCCAAGAGCAGGTGGAGGTGCACACTCAAGGATGGCATCATGCACATAAACAACAAAGATGTTTTGTTCAATAAGGTTTTTTTATAAATTTCACAACGTATTTTTTCTCTATTATTGACTTTCTGCCTAAAAGTTAAATGTTCTTCATCCTATTCGAATCAACATGTATACTTTTGAATTGGTTGACTAGGATTGCGTATTATATCCCGAAGGGTTCAATTAGAAGAAACACTTAAAAGGGGTAACTGTGAAACGGGTTGAAATTCGCACAAAATTTAGTAATGCATCCAAAAAAAATATTTAAGTTTTTATTGTAATAATGTTTTTTGTAATCACAATGAAGGAATTAGTCCTTTATAATATATCTAGAAAAAAGGACAAAAGGTGTTTTTGGGTCAACCTACCCCAACTCGTATTGAAAATGACCATTATTAAGTTGAACGCTTTGACATGTTACCCAACTCACCCACTATCTGATGCATCTGCTCTATCTCAGGCAACAGGAGAATTCGACTTCTGATTATGCCCAATAAATCTGAAGTCTTGCAACTGAGGGCGGGCCGGGCTCAAAAACAGGTAGAGAAGTGAAGATCTCTTTTAAGTGAAAAAAACGAACTCGGTTGAGGTAATTGATGTTTATGAGATGAAAGGGTTACCTGATGTATATAAAGTTGGAGAGCTTTTGGTTTGGTCCTAGTATTAATGGGCTTTACTTTTTTAGTCCCATGAAAAAAACCACCTGCCTTTCATGGGACAAGTAATTACGGTTATACCCTTTGGATTTTGCCATCTTTATATTAAACTGCATTATTTATTTTATAATGTTATTTGCTGTAAATGTGATGAGAATATACAGCCCTAGCCCAGGCGTAGGGAAACATGTTTGGTCAGGGTAAACATTTTTTTTTGTTTTCTGGGTTGAATTGGGTGGTAACTTTAATCGAACGAGTTGAAACGGGCAGCCCAAAGACTTGGTATTCAGAACGGGCCAAATGGATCAGTAGTCGATTAGAAAATAGTCCATAACTTTAATTACCTTCGCCTCCTACTGACCAGTGCTGTCAGCATGTATCACTGCCATCTAAAGCATACTGGGCACCTCCACCACAACCACCGTAGTGCAAATGCAGCCACTGTCGGTAGGTGTGATGTATGTTACCTTCCAACCAGGGCTACCACCAGCCATTGTCACCGCCTCTACCAAAATACAAATAGAAAAATTGAGGGTAAAACATGAAGGGAGAAAATGACCAATTATCGGTTACTAGTTTTGTTAAGTTATGGATTCTTTGACATTGACTGCAGATCGGCTGGGTACGAGAAGCACAAGAACTTATGGCACAAATCTTTAGTAGTCTTTGATGCCGGAGAATATTGGCTTTACCTTCGCTTCATGGAATCATGGCTAAAAGCCTTGGACCATTGAAACTCCCTTTGACCATCGAACTTGATCTTTCTGTCATGTTTGTCTATTCCCTTTTTTTATCAACCGGATAAACAGAGCACGCAACTCCCAACAAGCTTCACGTGAGCGTGACACTCGCAGAATATGATGTGCGTTCAACATTTGGCTCACAGTCGTGCACCAAAGTTGACCTCCCCACCAACGTTGCTCAAAGGCTCGAACCTGCTATCATAATCATACCACTTGTCAGGCCCCTATCTTCTGATCCTTGAGAACCAACCATTATGTCCTGGCTATGATTGTGGATAGTTGGATAAGTGGTTCCAACGTTCGACCATTAGTGTACACGAGGTACAAACATACGGCTAGTCACACCAAATTCCCAAAGAAAGATGTGATAATCATAAAACTTACGGTTTTATTTTCAATCAAAATAATAACTATAAACTAGAAGTGATTTAAAGAAAAACTAATGAAGAAATAATGGCCCATTTTGAGCTCAACGAATTACAACTAGTTGTGTTTGCTCATTCTGGATGATTAGTAATTGCACCTGTTTAAATACAAACGTAACACAACTATATTCTGTTTCTAGCCTAATTTTTTCCTAGTGGCATGCACTAAATATTTAGATATAATAATGTACATGTTATGTAAAAATAATATACTTGCATACTAAATCCAAACACAAAACATCACATCACATAAATTTAACATTACCTTGAAATAAAATTCAAATACAATTTACATTGATATGCACATGTGCATACAACGCTTCATTAACAATGCGTGTAGAGAGAGGGTGATAGAGGTGAGCCATTTTTTGTTGCCATAAATAGTGTTTCTTCTTCTTTTATGTTGGTCGTCGGTGGGGTTAATGCAACAACAAGTATAACAACGAGCGATGACAATGGCGTAAATCTAGAGAGAGCGTTTGAGAGGAAGATGTGGCAATGGTGGAGGGTGAACATTAACCATCACAATGTTATGGCATAGCCACTAAGTTGTGTTGGTGATGCCACCAAATTTTGAGATAAAAAGACATATTGGTAGCTTTCTCTCTTTCTCTTAACAACAATCTTCTGCACCTAAAATACTACTTGATTTTTTTTTAAAGCTATACCACTAACACTTTTTATAAGACAAACACCCACTAATAATAACACTTTTATGAGACAAACACTCACTAATAATAGCAAGTAAGCTCTACCACCGAGCCTTCTAGTTGAGTGATAGCCCCATAATTTTTCAAATGGGAGGTCATGAGTTGAAGTCTTTGTTTTCCCGGTTAGGGCAGATGGCGCGGTCATCATGGTGATCACATCATCACACCATCACATCCAATCCGATTGTGCCACCTCATTTCACCTCACTCAATCACATTTCATCACTAATTTGGTGGGGTGGTCATCACGGTCATCACACCCAAACATCGTTGACCAAGTAATGTTCCTCTGTTTCATCACAAAAAACAGAGGCAGAGCTAAAGAATCATAAAACACATCATTAGACCTGAGGAGAATGATGGTGGTGAGCTGAATGGCCCCATCGTTTGATCACAGAGAACAGAGGAGACCAAAATGGTCCCCTGGTTCAAAAATTTGTTTCCCGCCAAATGGGAGGTTATGAGTTTAAGTCACCACATTCTGTTCTTTGGACGGAAGGGTGATCCCGTGTTTCCATACTTTTAGTGTTAAAAAATAAATAATAACAAGCAAAGTGACCTCTAAAGTTTGATTTTACAATCTCCTCTTCTCTAGATTGTTGTCATTTATTTACATTAGCAGAATCAAGTTCTTCTTAACCTTGAGTTAATTAATAAGTAATTCTCTTTTTGTTAATGAATCCAAAAGTATATAATATTCTGTCGTTTTAAACCAACCACAAGATGATCACACTCATCTTTACACACACCAACACCACCAGCTAGCAGACATGGCTTCTTCAACACCATCGTTGTTCAACCTCTCTTCACATTCACATTCACATTCACACCATCGAACCCCTCCACTTGTTCGATCTAACAATAATACCCATTTGTCTTCTAATAACCCTACCCATCTCCTTAGTTTCCCTCAAATCATCACCTCTTTTTCACAACCCAACACTCAATTCAAAACCATGACACCCTTATTTTCATCCAAAAACTTTAATCTAAAGGTGATTCAACACTGACCCACATCCCCTTTACAGTTTTTTTTTTTAATTTTTATTAATTTGGATATTGTTTGTTTGATATTGGATCAGGTTAGAGCTTCAGTAGCTGAGAAGAAGCAGCAGCTTATCAAGATGACTTCTCTTGGTCTTCGGTTATTCTGCCGTATGTTGTTGTTACCTTCTTTCAAATTAAACTTATCTCTTTATTGAATTGTGTTTGGATTTAAGAAAGACTTGTTTTTTTAGGAGTAATGGAAATAAATAATCCCAACTATTGACTAGTGGCCAATAACAGTCCCAACTACGAAAATAACCACTAGCGGTCCCAACTTTCTACATATTGGCTACCAATGGTCCCAAACTAACTGAGGCTAACTCCGTTAGCGTGATGCTGATGTGGCATGCTTAGGTGGCAAAATGATCCTACGTGGCATGCCATGTCAGCATCACACTAACAGAGTTAGCGATCAGATTAACTGGGACCATTGGTGGCCAATATGTTGAAAGTTGGGACCGCTAGTGGTTATTTTTGTAGTTGGGACTGTTATTGGCCACTAGTCAATAGTTGGGATTATTTATTTCCATTACTCCTTTTTTTAACATGTTGATAAGCCTGCTATCTGTTGTGTATGTGATGATCATGGTTATCTGTTTGTTAATTTCTTCACAAATGTATTTGATCCCAAGTTGGTAATTCCTGTATCAGCTTGAGGTTAAAAGGGGTGTGTGTCTAAGTAGTTAATGCGGTAAAATAGTCGGATATTGGACAAGGATCGATATTTGAGATATAGGTTATTACGGTGAGATGTCGGTAATTTTTATATCATGCAGAATTTATATATATTGCAATTTAACACTATAACAATTCAATATACTCGCCTACCACTAAGAAATTTAACCTTTTGCAACTTGCAAAACACTAACAATTGTAGCAAGTAGGAACTTATTTAGACTTAAAACACTACCATTTAACACTAACAATTCACGATTAAGACTTAAAACACTAATAGCAGCAATAAGAAGAAAGACGAATGGAAGAACTAAGAAGAAAGATACCGATATCGGGAATATCGGTGATATATCGGTAAAGGTAAAATATCGGTCAATATCACCGATAATATCGGTACCGATATCTCGGTTGATGACCTATAACCGACATATCGGTGATATATAGTGATTTCCACCGATATATCAGCCGAGTTAACTGCATAACTAATTTCTTTTGAGGTCACCTACAAAGTTCAAGTTTTTTTTTTTTTTTGACATTTTACCTAATCCTGTTGTTTAGCATGGTATGAGTGGGTCCTGTAAGTTTACTAGTAGGCTACTATTACGTACCGATTACACAACACCATGTCTCCCATGCACTATCCTTGGCCAAACTTGTTGTAGTTTCCCTCCATTTACATATTTACTTATGTTTGTTTGATTTATGTTAGTAGGCACTTTACTCCTTGATGTCCAGTAGTTCTTTCTATTTGTAAGCCATATAAAGGCCTTAAGAGTTTCATGAATGAAAATAAGCATCGGGTACGGCCGTACGGGTATCCATCAGACCATCAGGAGATTGACCATCTCGAATCGGTCTATTACAGCTACTCCTGATATCAGATCATATATAAGAGGGGGAAGGGGGGATCATTATACTTCACGAACCAGAATAACGTAATCAGATGCTTAATTTAACCTGTTTATTTTGTGTTTAAATAATCAATAAGTCAGAATCGTTCACATCTAAACAAACCCCCTAAGTAAACATGTTTTCCCGTAAATTATATGCCTGTTTCTGGATCTAGAGTGTTTAGCGGTAAAGAAAGCACATACTTCTATACTTTTTTTTTTTATAACTTGTATTAAAATTTCAGATTTGTATTCCCAGCATTGGGCGGTTTATTATTTGGGTATGACATTGGTGCAACCTCTGGTGCTACCCTGTCACTACAGGTACATACATAGCCTTTTCTTAATGGCTATCCGTTTTCATTCTTGCATACAACGTTTTAGTTTTTGACAATGAAAATTAAATAATTTGTATGCTCTATATCATGTCAAAGGGCCACCTGTTAAGTTTGGTACTTACTTCAGTTGTTGTTTAGTCACCAGAGCTTAGCGGCACAACATGGTTTAATCTTTCGGCTGTTCAACTTGGTCTCGTGGTAAGTTATCTTTGGTTGTTTTAATTTTATGATATCCCTGGTCCATCCATTTTCACATTTTCCTTGGGTTATTAGGGTGGGTTAACCCAACCTTGCTAGCTTGACCCATTTTAAAATGTCACCCAAAATTGTTTGACCCGTTACTCTACCCGCTCATTTTGTGACATGTACTAGTTACGTTATAAGTTGTATTTGAATACAGGTCTCTGGCTCCTTGTATGGAGCTCTTTTTGGTTCTATCCTAGTTTACCCAATTGCAGATTTCCTTGGTATGTTTCTAATCAGCTATAGGTGGTAGTTTCGACCCATTTAAATATGAATGGGTCGATTGAGGTTTAGTTTTATCTCTAGCTAGCTAAACATGTAAAATAAAATCAAATTAGCTAAAAAAAAGAACACCAAACAGGTGTGTTTTAGACTTTTAGTGCTTACAGCCTCTTAAAATTTTTGTCCAAAAATTATATAATTTTTGTTATCATATTTAACACACTAAGTCACTAATCATGTACACATAAATTCAAAGAGAAAGTGTTTCCAGTCAACTGAACCCATATCAATTCGACTTGTTTCAACCAGCACAAAGTTGTAACCATTTTGAGGTGTTACCCAACATGCATGATATGCCTATTTTGACACCTCTGCCATTTATAAACCATGAATGAGCTCGATTTTGTTTGTCTTTATTTTTTTTCTGAAATATTGGCTATTTGTTTGTGAAGGTAGGAAGCGTGAACTTCTTGTAGCGGCTCTACTATACTTTCTTGGTGGTTCTATCACAGCCTATGCTCCTGATCTTAATGTACTTTTAATAGGCCGAGTTCTTTATGGTTTAGGTATCGGTTTGGTAAGATATCATGAATCATAATCCTTGACAAAATTATACGTCGAGTCTTAAACCACATTTCACATTATTAAACTGGTTTTTCATATTTGGTTTTCAGGCCATGCATGGTGCGCCCCTTTATATTGCAGAAACTTGCCCGTCTCAAATCCGTGGGACTTTAGTATCTTTAAAAGAACTTTTTATAGTTCTTGGAATCTTGGTAATAATTTCTACTTGGATGTTTTTGTCATAACCACATAAATAAAACTAACACACATATATAGACATCTAACAAAAGTTGAAGGATTTTTCACGTAGAACTAAGGGTGTAAACGAGCCAAGCCTGACTGGGCTCGAGCTCGGCTCGTCATGCTTTTACGAAGCTCGGCTCGGTTCGAGCCTAATACTTTGAGTTCGAGCTCGGCTCGAAAGAATTTTAGAACAATTTTAAATGAGCTAAAAGCTCGGCTCAAGCTCGCTTCAAAGCTTAAATGAGCCAAAACTCGGCTTGAGCTCGGCTCGCCAATTTTAAATCGTAGTTATACTATATGTAAAATAATTATAATATAAAATTTGTTTGGGCTCGTTTAGGCTCACGAGCCTAGACGGTCTTTCTATGAAAAGCTCGAGCTCGGGCTCGATAACTAAACGAGTCATGTTTCAAGCTCGGCTCGTTCGAGCTTTTTACCGAGCCGATCCCAAGTAGCTCTCGAGCCGTTGCGCATCATTTACACCCTTACGTAGAACCCATTACATCAATGTTTAAAAGAAGAGAATAAAGGAAAAATGAGTTGTTATAAAAGAAGAAATTAGAACAAAGCATTGTGCAAGTATTTAAACTAGGGCTCCTAAGAAGAGAATAAAGGAAAAATGAGTTACGCCTAAGGTCTTTTCCAGTACTGAATATTTTGTACTTTCTACAGCTTGGTTACTTCGTAGGCAGTTTTCAGATCGACGCTATTGGTGGTTGGCGCTATATGTTCGGTTTTAGTGCCCCTGTTGCTCTTTTAATGGGATTAGGTGTTTGGGGACTGCCACCATCTCCAAGATGGCTACTTTTAAGAGCAGTACAAGGTAAAGCATCTTTGCAAGAGTACAAAGAGAAAGCCATTGCTGCTTTAAGTAAGCTTAGAGGCCGCCCAGCTGGCGATAAAGTTTCTGAAAAACAAATTGAGGACACGCTTGTATCATTAAAATCTGCTTATGGTAGTGATCAAGAATCAGAAGGGAGTATTTTTGAGGTTTTTCAAGGCCCGAGCTTGAAAGCATTTGTGATTGGTGGAGGTTTGGTCCTTTTTCAGCAAGTACTAATTCAAACTTATCGTGTTTCATGTTTATAAATAATGGGGGTGTTTGGATGTGCGTTATGATAGCGATTATGTGATGTTGAGTGATTGGAATTTAGATAATCTGTTTCGTTGCGGTAGGTATGAAACTGATTATATGCCCAGATAACTAGAAATTTAGTAAAAGCTGATTATTTGTATTTGAAGCCTCAAAAAAATGATTATTGCGACTTTTAGAATACATTATTAAATGTAGGAATGAGGGAGCTTTTCATAACACAACTTCATATGGAAGTGAATCTTGTTTTTCTTGATCTAAGTTTATTTTGATATTGTCTCAACAGATAACCGGGCAGCCTAGTGTTTTATACTATGCTGGTCAAATCCTTCAGGTATGTGATACACAAACTCTCTCTCTCTCTCTCTCTCTCTCTCTAAATAAACACACACACACACATATATATAGGGGCAGGTTCAAATACAAAGTAATGAAAACGTGCGAAGTGTGCGAAGTGTCACTTGTACATGATAATTACGTAATGCCTTCATGAACATACAAAAACATTACGTAATTATCATTACGTAATTATCATTACGTAATTATCATTACGTAATGTTTTTGTATATTCACGAAGGCATTACGTAATTATCATGTTACATGTACAAAGTGCATGATATTTACGTAATGATAATTACGTAATGCTTTCATGTACATACAAAAACATTACGTAATTATCATGTACAAAGTGACACTTCGCACACTTCGCACGTTTTCATTACTTTGTACAATAACCGTCCCCTATATATATATGTGTGTGTGTGTGTGTGTATATGTATGTATGCTTTATTTGTGAACTATGAACTATTAGACTGCTGGATTCTCTGCGGCTGCCGATGCAACACGTGTTTCAGTGGTCATCGGTGTCTTTAAGGTACGTGCAATAAAAAATACCAAAGAATGGTTACTTTTTGCAAGACTGAGTGCTTTTATACCAAAGCGTATTGGTTATCTTTTTTCGTTTGCTATTTCTTAAATCACTCATTTTTGGGTAGTATATGGCACTTATTTACCGGTTGCGCCTAAAAGAATTGTTGGTTTGAAGTTAAAAAGTCAGACATATTGGTTCAAAAGTCAACTTAAATTTTCTTTCCTTATTTATAACTGATATATGATGTATGCTCTTGCAGCTGCTAATGACAAGTGTAGCCATTCTGAAGGTTGATGATCTCGGGCGGAAACCTTTGCTTATTGGAGGAATTAGTGGAATTGTATGCTTCTATTTCTTTCAATTTTGTAGATGGAATTAACATGTAATTAACTTCCTAATGAGAATTCTATTTGCTAATTTACTTGGTTACAGACCCTCTCATTACTACTCCTTTCGGCCTATTACAAATTTCTTGGAGGGTTTCCATTGGTTGCTGTAGGTGCTCTACTTCTTTATGTTGGATGCTACCAAGTAAGTTTCTCTTTTTTAATATTTTGTTTGAAATTTGATGCAACATTCGCTTAGGTCGTGAGTATGAAAAGATGTTTATTCAATAACTATTTAACAAGATGCATATCTATATATATTTATGCATATCGACTCCTATAATAGTGTTTACTCATGGATCTTCATGTTTCTAGATATAAATTTCTATGTGCACGTATACGGCCATTAACCATAGTATGCAATTTCAATCCATTTATTTAAGAACGTGTCAATATGGGTTAACGTTGTGCCTCAAATGGGTAAAATCAACAGGTTTAACCACACAGATATGGGTATAAATGTTAGGTGTTATTAGTGTAACAAAGTGTTTCTTGTAACCATTTTCAATGCAAGTTATGTATTCCAAATAGGAGAATACATCTGTAGATTTATAAGCCAGTCAAAATGAGTTGAGTTGACCCATCAAAACCTTTTTAGAGTCTTTATTTTAGTTTTCACTAACGCCCCGCTTGCGGTGTACGCATATAATGTATATATGTGTGGGATCGCGGAAAAGTGAAATTACACTAATTTAAACGTTTACTATTTTCATGAAAATAACGTTAAAAGCAGCGAACGGTTAATCATGTCATGTAGTGGCGTTGATAGCCTAAAGACAAGGGGTACATCCACCAATTGGCCTCTTATCACAAGTGTTAAGTGTTATGTGCCTTATGTCCAAGGCTTGATGCAAAACTACTATCAAGCCGGGGGTCTCACTGGAAGTAGTCTCTCTATTCCTACGGAGTAGAGGTAAGACTGTCTATATCTTACCCTCCTCAGACCCTACCTTAGCTTTGCTATTGGTGGGATTTACCGAGTATGATGATGATTTTAGTTTTCACTAATATTTAACCTTTTTTTTAGTCATTTTCTTTTTAGTATTCATTAATATTTAATATAGTTTGAATATAATTTTGCCAAAACTATTTGACCTGTTTGATCCATTTCCCTTATAGCTAAATGCTAAAATTTCTCTGTTTCACCCTATATACGAAAAATGTACATCCTAAATTTACCAACTTTCATATGAACTTATTATTTTTTATTGACAAGCATCCTAACTGAATGTGTCTTTGTATTATATATGGAAATTTGGCATTTTACAGATATCTTTTGGACCGATAAGTTGGCTTATGGTATCTGAGATATTCCCTCTGCGTACAAGAGGAAAAGGAATTAGTCTTGCGGTTTTAACAAACTTTGGTTCAAATGCATTAGTAACCTTTGCTTTCTCTCCATTAAAGGTTAGCTTCTTTCTCACAACCAAATAGTTGACATATCAAAAGTCAAAATGTGAAAAGTCAAAGTGGACATGATTATCTTTTTATGCAGGAGCTACTCGGTGCAGAAAATCTTTTTCTCCTTTTCGGAGCAATTGCTTTGCTATCACTTGCATTCGTGGTACTCTATGTTCCTGAAACGAAAGGGCTGAGCTTGGAAGAAATCGAAAACAAAATCTTGAAATGAGATGTTGGTTGACTTTTGGATTTCTCAGAAGTTCTTAAAAGGGCGTTCGTTTCATGTTTTAGTTTGTGTCTCGAGTTTTGCTTTTTGTATAATTCTAACACATGGAAGTAAACGGAAATCAAAATCCGAGACACAAAACTATAATCCCTTTTGAGAACACCAAATATGTTACTAGCTTTTTCTATATATGTATATGTTATTGCATATTGTAAAATATTCATGTGTAATATATACTGCATTGAAGTAAGCCATTGTCTGACATACTGATAGCAATGCGTATAAATCCATATTCAACATAATAGCAATGCGTATGAACCCATATTCAACAATGGTTGATTGCCAAGCTGTCCATCTTGCCACCTTTATGTCACGACCCTCCTAAAATCAGCTTAAATTTTCAGGTTCTAGACTTTTCCGGGGCCATTTAGTCACCTCTAGAGCCACCGGAAGTTTCCGGAACAACCCGTGACCTTCCAGAAACCATAGGGTATACTTGAGCATCAAGAATCAGCCAAAAAGGGCCTAAAAAATACCGGAAAGGGCTGCACAACAGCCCTAAAGTGTAGCCAAAGAAGTCTCTAGATTAATTTCAAAATATCAAGATCTTGCTAGAAAGTATCTAGTAGATAATTGTATAGAATGATCTAGACTTAGAACAATCTATATAATTAATCTATGTACTAGTATAAATAGGTGATTAGGGGTTCCATTTGAGGGCACCCCTCACAACTTGTTCATCACCAATATAACCCACATAACTTGCACTACTCGTAAAAAGCTTCTTGTAATATTGTTCTTGTATCAACATAACGAAATTGTCTTTTATAACGTGAACGCTTCCGCATCACTTAACGTGAATTACTACATAACCAGATCAAAGGCTTAACTTAGAGGCATTTAAGTCGCCGCACGTGAGTCAAGAAAGTTACTTCGTGACATTTAGTAGTGTTATAGCTTGTGAAGATAGCTTCAACAGTGGTTGATTGCCTCATGGTTAACGCTACTTGTGTTCTCTCTTTACCTTAATTAGTCTCGAATTCATAATTTGGATCGCAACCTTTTATAGTGTGTATTTTCTACATATGAGCCTTTGGTGTCACTCTATACCAATAAACAGACAGAAAAAAAAAAAAAAACTATTCTTAAGATACCTACAATTCTACAAAGGGTTCTTCAAGAATAGAGTAACCTTTACCGTTCAAAAAAAGGCCCAATATGTCAAAAAAGGAGCACCCTCATTAGATTCTAGATGCAACTACCTTGCGCCTTTCTATATCAACCCTTAGGCCACATAAATTGACGTAGACCTTAATGCTAAAATGGTCATGAAATTAGTCTCAAGGAAGAAGAGAAGAAGGGATAAGAGAAGCAGTATGCGGCCACATGGTAAAGGCATATTGATGTGTTTTGTGCGCGTAATTAAATAATATTTTGAGCTCTGAATGAAACCACAAAAGATGACGATAGTCATAAGTTCTCATAGTCGAATGAAATACATTGCAAGAACTTAGATGGTACCCATACAACAAGATTATGTGAATCTCATACTACATTCTAGACTAGGGATGAGCTCGGTATCGAACCGATACTGATACCGATTTTTGGGAAAACTTGGTACCGATACCGAAAACATACGGTACAGGCATGGTATCGGTATTTAGAGGTAAAATGCAGCTATTGAACCGATACCGGTTTTCACCAAAACTTGATATTGAATTGGTACCGAAAATGAACCGGTATCGGTATTTTCGATATTTAATACCGAAATGTTCATCCCTATTCTAAACTACTACTTTAATGTTTTTAAACAAAACTTTCAGTCCTAGCAAAATGTCACAAGATCAGATTGTAAGGTAGCGGTGACAAAACGGGTGGACAACATAGGTTAACTTTGAACTAGTTGATCCGTTATTTTTTTTGATTATTTTGTTTTATAAAAAAAATATTAATGCTTGATTATAGAAGTTATTCCATAAATAACAACTAATAATTTTATTTAACATATTTTTACGCACTAAACATATCATAGACATGTTTTGTTTCCCTTGACGTCTTTCAGTTGGCCAAGAATCAAGATTCCATGCTTCTTGGTTTTGGCAATTAAAGTTTTATCCATGAGTCGTATTCAGGTTTATGTATCTGACATGAATAAAATATGGACGCTTTCGATAAACTTATCATGACAATGATTTTTATAACTTAGTGTTAAAGAGTTACAAGAGTATGGGATTAAACATAAACATCCACTTTTTTATTTGTATCACTACAATACCAAATCTCGCAAGTGGTATGTTTTGCCAGAACAATCCCAAAATCGAACCTTGTATGTTTGTGATTTTCCAGCTCTTATACCCCAATTTAAAGCTTTTATACCTCTATTTTCTAGCTTCGAACGACAATCGTCCATAACCGAGCTTCAAACATGCATAACCAAGATTGGAATACCATAATCGCACCATTTCCAGTTGAAACAAATAAAAAAAATACATTGAACAATCAAACGAAATCGACCCATAACCAAAGCTAAGTGTAATTTTTTTCATATCGGATAGCGGGACAATTACAATAAAGTGACAGGTACAGACAATAAACTGTCTTGCAACCCCCTTTTATATAGCAGAACCAATCCCCCAAAAAACAAAGCTTTGGGTCTTATAGGTCGAAAAATTACTATGCACGACTCGCTGAACTATGTTAAGAAATTCCACAATCATGGGGGCTAGGAAACCAAACGTATGAAGAGTATCAAAGATAAATAACTATCTATTATCAAAAAATTACTATGCACGACTCGCTGAACCATGTTAAGAAATTCCACAATCATGGAGGCTAGGAAACCAAATGTATCAAAAACATCAAGGATAAATAACTGTTTATTATCTAAACAAGCTATGTTTATCAAATCTGTCTAATTTTACCTTCAACACATCCTAACCCCCAACAAACTCATTGTCCCTAAAACCAACAAAAGGGAACATTCCTATAAAGTCATCAATATGGTTAAGCAATATTCCATAAGCAAAGCTTAATATTCAAACATGGTTAAGCCTCCGTAACCAAACCAACTCAATAAAAGGAAGCATTACTATTTACTATGATCAAATAGTAAATTTCTTACAAAAACTTAGTAGTTAAAAGTTGTCTTTAGACAAGAGCATGGGGACTAAACCTAAACATCAACATCCATATATATAAATCTCACCCACCAAATCACTATATATAAATCTCACCCGGTTCAATCGAGTGAGTCAACTCACCTCACTCACTCAACTCACTCATAAACCCCCTTATCTACAATGGCGTCCATCTCCGCCGGCTCCGGCCAATTCCTCCCTCTCCGCCACCGTCACCGTCACTCCACCGTCACATCTCCACCTTCCTCCACCTCCTTCACCACCACTCCCATCACATCCCATATTATTTCCTCTCATAACCCTAACAAACCCTCCAAAACCCTAATTTCCAAACCCTCCTTATTCTCCGTCAAAAACCTCGCCCTCTCCGCCGCCGCCGGTGTTTTATTCCACGTCACCTTCAAAAACCCCAATAATATCCTCAATTCCGCCGCCGGCGGCGGTGGCGGCGGCGGTGGAGCTTCCTCCGGCGGCGGCGGTGGTGGTGGCGGCGGTGGCGGTGATGGTGGGTGGTGGAGGAGATTGTTGTGTCCTGAAGCTAATGCTGATGAGAATCAGTCATCTGAATGGGATTCACATGGTTTACCAGCTGATATTACTGTGCAGTTAAGTAAGCTTAGTGGATTTAAGAAATATAAGGTGTCTGATTTGTTGTTTTATGATAAGGTTAAGTCTGTTGTGGTCGGGTCGGATGATTCGTTTTTCGAAATGGTATCAATTAAAGCGGGTGGGGTTTATACGAAAGCGCAGTTACAGAAAGAGGTAGAGACGTTAGCTACTTGTGGGATGTTTGAGAAGGTGGATATGGAAGCGAAGACGAACGCGGACGGGACGATTGGGTTGAAGGTGTCGTTTACGGAGTCGACGTGGCAAGTGGCGAATCGGTTTAAGTGTATTAATGTAGGGTTGATGCAGCAGTCGAAAGCGGTTGAGTTTGATGAGAATATGACTGAGAAGGAGAAGATGGATTATATGAAGAGTCAGGAGAGGGAGTATAAGAGAAGGATGGAGCGGTCGAGGCCGTGTATGTTGCCGAGGCCGGTTCATGAGGAGATTTTGCAGATATTGAGGAAGGGGAATGTGAGTGCTAGGATGTTGCAGAATATTAGGGATAGGGTGCAGAAATGGTATCATGATGAAGGGTATGCGTGTGCTCAGGTTGTGAATTTTGGGAATTTGAATACGAATGAAGTCGTTTGTGAGGTGGTGGAAGGGGATATTACTCGGGTTGTGATTCAGTTTTTAGATAAGCTTGGAAATGTGTGTGAAGGGAACACTCAGATGGGAGTAGTGAGGAGAGAATTGCCTAAACAGGTATATCTTATTAGATGACTATCGCTTTTTTGTTAATTGTATGTTTCATCTCATATGTTTGTAATGTAACTATGATTTTGTTATTTGTTCCAGTTGTTTTGTTTTAGGTGTACCATTAGCATAGTTGTTATCTGTTAATAGTGAGCGTAGCGCCAGCTATGCCTATAGTGTAGCGCTGATGTGTGTTATATAGTTGGTGGCACAACTTGTTGCCCGCCTGTCTGCTATATTAATGTAATTTGCTAGTTATGAAGTGAAAATTAGTTATAATTTTAATATAAATATAAAAATATTTCTAAAATGTTCTTCTAGTGTATTGCTAAACATGAAATAGCGCCCGCTATTTCGTCGCTATAGCGTATAGGTAGATTGTTGCTATTGTCTGCTATTCACTATTGACAACTATGAACATTAGTAATCTTGCAAGTTTTTGATGTTAGTTTAGTATTAAAAATGGAAAGGGAAAGCCAAACTATTTTGCTTTAGCTTGTTTGGGAAAAAAAAGTTTGAATATTGTACAAAATGTTTTTTCTCATGCTTGTAATCGTTTGAGGATTCAGAAACAAAGAAAAGAAGTTTGTATGTTTTTAAAACTTGTTTTCTTTTGAAGCAGTTTGTTGTGAAACAAAACTCACAACACTGCTTACAGCACAATACAAACTGTAAACAAAAAAATACCAGTCTTATCGAATGCTTACTTGTTTTTTTGGTTAAATATGTTCTGTTTGTTAATTGTTTGTTTTCTCTCTGGAATCTGGATATTGCTCTGGCCTCCGAGCCTCTGATACAAGCATTATTGGGCTTTTTGTGCTTCCATTGTTTGCATATATCATGATAGACATTCTTATTAATCGTACAATATGATATTTTGGCTTGCAGCTTCAGAAAGGAAAGGTTTTCAACATTGAAGCTGGGAAGCAGGCATTACGTAACATTAATTCTCTATCTTTATTTTCAAACATCGAAGTTAATCCGCGCCCAGATGAGAAAAACGAGGGTGGAATTATTGTTGAAATTAAGCTTAAAGAACTCGAGCAAAAATCAGCTGAAGTCAGTTCTGAATGGAGTATTGTTCCTGGACGTGGGGGCCGTCCTACTTTGGTATAAGACCTTATATATTTTAAGCATTTGATTTGTATATCTGAGTTATTGTTTAATGCACTTTTACTATCCAGTTTTATTATTTAATGTATTATTTGTTATGCAATGTTTAGGCTTCAATCCAGCCCGGTGGAACTGTATCTTTTGAGCATCGGAACATCAAGGGGCTAAATAGATCTCTTCTTGGTTCTGTGACCACCAGTAACTTTCTTAATCCTCAGGTGATCTTTTATATATATGACACTTGTTTAATGTTTAGAAGATTATAGAGGTGGAAAATGAGTTGGTTGGTTGGTTACTTTTAATAACTGGTCAAACAGATAAAGATTTATGTGGAAAGAAACTGCTTATTTCAGATCGAATTTGTCTAAAAAGTTAGTTTTTTTACATAAAATCAATGTGTCAAATATGATTAAAAAAGGATGTTATTTTAATAATAATCTGGCTTTTTAGTAACCTTATTTACCAGGTTTTATGCGTTA
Organism: Ambrosia x helenae; assembly: GCA_030844895.1. Taxonomy (NCBI): domain Eukaryota; kingdom Viridiplantae; phylum Streptophyta; class Magnoliopsida; order Asterales; family Asteraceae; genus Ambrosia; species Ambrosia x helenae. Next base: position 17,213 of record JAUTDX010005228.1, on the reverse strand, counting down.
CAGCTCCACTACGGGCCACGTTTAACCTGTCTGACCATTCATCCGTTTTGTTTTAAGCTATTTATTTATTGCACTGATAGGAATGGAACAGCTCAGGTTGACCCAAAACACATGTTCTCTGAACTATTTACGTTTAACTTAACTGAATTAGTCAAATATGATTACAACTGATAGTATTTCATAAGAAGTTTTGTTAACTAAAGTAACATATAGTAAGTTTGTTTCATGAAAAAGACACATTGGACTACTTTTGACCCATTTCACTTGCTCTGCCTTAAGTTTCTTTGTTTTTATTTTCTTTTACCCTGTTTGACTCCTTAGGATAGAACTTAGCCCGGATCAACCTATTGATTAGTAAAAGTTGTGTAATGGCCTCCTTGATAAGATATTGGTAAAAACAGTGGTAACCAGCAGCTTTTTTGCAGGATGATCTTGCTTTTAAGCTCGAATATGTGCATCCTTACTTAGACGGTGTATCTAATCCTCGCAATCGCACCTTGCGTACAAGTGTTTTCAACAGCAGAAAACTCAGCCCAGTTTTTACAGGTGGACCCGGAGTGGATGAAGTTCCTCCTATATGGGTTGATAGAGCTGGCGTTAAAACCAACATTACTGAGGTAAATTACTAATTACCCATATTTCTATGTACTATCTCTTGATCATTATGTTAAATGTGTACAATATTCAGAATTTTACTCGTCAAAGCAAGTTTACATATGGAATTGTAATGGAAGAGATAACAACACGTGATGAAAGTAGTCATATTGCTTCAAATGGTCAAAGGGTTTTGCCAAGTGGCGGAATTAGTGCAGATGGCCCGCCAACAACACTAAGTGGGACGGGTGTAGATCGGATGGTATTTGCACAAGCAAATATTACAAGAGACAACACCAAGTTTGTCAATGGTGCAATTGTTGGTGAGAGAAATGTTTTTCAGGTCAGTCTTCTAGACTAATTTTCATACAGGCCGGACCGGCTAGTTATGGGTCGAAACAGGTTCATGTAAATGGGTTTGCTTTAAAATGAGTTAAATGGGCCAGGTCGAGGTTGTATGCCCAAAGACACTTTCTTTGTCTTCTTTTTTATTGAGTTTATACGGATAGTGTTAAAAATATGATTAAGAAACGTATATTGTTACAATGATATTTAATTATTTAACCTTTTTTTAACAGCCAAACAAAACCATTTTATTTTACAAACACCCAACCTTCTTCATAGCAAGTCACTAATTACATTACAGATTATACATTGCACTTCCAAACATACATAGCTAATACAAATGTTCAATCAAAATCTGTCCCTTAGAACCTATACCACTCTTGGTACAGTATCTCCTTTAGTTCAGATCTTTTACTTACCCACCAAAATGTAGCTTCTTTTACTTCTTCCACCTCTTGGTGCGCCGAGACGGCTGACCCTTTAAATATTTTTTCCGTTCCACTGATTCCATTTTTTCTTAAATAGTCGTTCACTAAAAGCATTCTGGCAAGGGTGCATACTCCACCCTTGAACCAACTGAGCTACACGCCCAGGGGCAACTAAAAGTTCGAATACACTGTGGATGGCATTTGCCCCATTTGACAAGCATGACCAGTACAACCCAATTCATTTTAACCATTTTTTCTGAGTCTATGTAGTCCATCAGAAATCTGTCCAGTTTTTTCTGAGTCTATGTAGTCCATGAAACTTATTTAATATACATTCATACATGATAAGTGATAATACCCAGAAGCTGCATTTCTACTAGAGGTGGCAAAATGGGTGGCACTGGCAGGTTGGGTAACAATTCAAAACTGTTTTAATTACTGTTCTGAACCGGCTTCAGCTTGTAAATTTTAAATTTGTCAAATAAAATTGTAAAATCTACAATGTTAAAAACATTTATATGTTTTGTTAAAAAATTATTTTGAGGGTACTCTAAACATTTGAGTACACATTGGATGGGTTTTGACTGGTTTACTTTTGCTAGGCTCTAATTCATTAGCCATCATAAGTGTGTTCACTTAATCTTGAATTCACCTGTCTTGGAACTTTACTAAATTGCAGCTTGATCAAGGGTTGGGGATTGGCAGCAAATTCCCTATTTTCAACCGTCACCAGCTAACAATGACAAAGTTCATCCAACTGAAGCAAGTAGAAGAAGGTGCTGGCAAACCACCGCCACCGGTGCTTGTTCTTCATGGTCATTATGGTGGCTGTGTAGGTGATCTTCCTAGTTATGATGCATTTACTCTTGGTGGACCCTACTCTGTTAGGGGTTACAACATGGGTGAGATTGCTGCTGCTAGAAATATCCTCGAGGTACATACAAATTGCTTCTCTTTATCAGTTGTTCTTGTTTATCTGTTTACTTGCTTGAAATTCGTTATTTCAAATCCATTATGGACACGATTAACATGCGAAGGAATAATTTAGGTTGCGTAATTATGATGCTTAACTATGATACTTTCATGCGCTTTGTACGCTTCACACGTTAATTATACTTTGTAGTTTTTACATTAACCCACCTCAAATTTTATATAATTTTGATAGCATGTTGTATGTTATCCCAAAAATCATATTATTGAATCTATTCAGTATTCAATGATTGTTATTCAAGTTGTAAATAAAGTGATTTAGGAGGTTTAATAGCGTTGGGTGACTATATATCAGCACAACCTGTTTGACCTGGCACGTTTTTTTAGATCTCCTGTAATCATTCATAATGGGTTGAAGCATAACAAAATTATATTAATTGTGGATTCTAAAAACACTTGTTTTTCTATCCAAAGTCGTATTCTGTTATCCATAAGCATGGTCATTAAACGATGGCGAGTATCACCATTTTCTGCAGGTTGCTGCTGAATTACGTATACCAGTGAAAAATACACATGTATACGCTTTTGTAGAACATGGGAATGATCTGGGGAGTTCAAAAGATGTGAAAGGAAACCCAACTGAGGTTTACAGGCGCATGGGTCAGGGTTCTTCGTATGGTGTTGGTGCTAAACTAGGGTTGGTTCGTGCAGAATATGCCATTGATCACAATTCAGGGACTGGTGCCTTGTTTTTCAGGTTTGGTGAGAGATTCTAATCTTTTGCTAGTTTCGGTATTTTTGCAGCTCGGATAAAAAGGTTCTTGTGTGAGATTCAAACCTAAATGTCGATTAGAATATTAATATTTTTGCTAGAATCAAGTCGGGATGATCTATCGACATACGAGTTATATTTTGAATTGTGGATGTTAGTGTTTTATCAAGTTGTGACTTGTGATGATCTATTGACAAACGACCAATGTTTTAAATTGTGTATTTAGTGTTTTATTAAGCAGGTAACAATAAAAGATATGAAAATTCTTAAGCTTTTTCTTTCCGAACCCATATCCCCGGTCCTATACACGTAAAATGTTTTCTTTCCAATCTCATACCCAGTTTCATACCAATTAGGTTTCAGGTATACTCGGCCCGGATGTTTCTTGTTTCTGGTATACTTGTTTAACTAGTTTTTTTTCCATTCCCTAAACATATAAACTTAAATTCCTAGTTAAGAATAAAATTTAACCAAAGACAATTGTAATACATGACAAGTAGTATGATAAATATGATTTCATCATGTATTAAAAATCAACAATTTGTTAAAACTAAATTTTAGTTTAAGATCTTAGGGGCTATTATGCAACTTCTAATTGGGTAAGTGCTGAACCGGTAAGTGTTGAACTAGTAAGAGGTCTGAGCTATTAAGCATTGAATTAGTAAGAGGTATGAACCATTCAGATGTGGTATAATGCTTAACCATTCAGAGGCAAATGTCTAAACCGATTAAGACACCTGCTTAAACAAACAGTCTGAATGAGCTATGTTTAACTAGCTCAGATATATGTCCCATTAAGAGCTCTAACAAGCAGCCCAATTACCGAAATTTAATGCTATAAATGCGGTAGATGAAAAACTGTATTTACCAAGTGGCAACTGTAAAATCTATACGCTATAGCACAAAAAATTGTGACTTGGTGTAGAGTTGGCCAAAAAACGGGTTTCCAAACTGGAGCCGACAAGCCAACCCGGTATCCAAAACGGTTTTATCCCAAATTGGTTCAACCCGTCGGTTCGGTTTCACCCTTGGCCTACCAGACTGACCCGACTGCGGTTAAAACCGATTCCGACCGTTTTTGGGGGAGAAGGGGGGTATCGACCGTCGACCGTTTGGGGTTGTTTTCTAGTCGTTTATTTTTTGCCTTAAAGCCACTATTTTGCCATTCCATGTTAGTATAAATACTAGTGGGTGTATTTTGTTGATCACAACTTACAAAAGCGCAAAAAGTGCTTACGAAAAACGCTCTCCTCTTGCAAACGTTTCACTTCGCCTTACTTTCAAAATGCTTTCAAGTGTTCCTGTTTGGACCGAAGTTGAGTACGGCTAGGATCTTGCTTTTGTACATGATACGACCTTAGATTTACACTAGGGTACAAGGGGTGTATTTGGTCTTAATTTTTCTATTTAAGTAATTAAGTTTGTGTATTTAAAAAAAAGTGTAAAGTGGAAGTTGGGGAAAATAAAGATTTTTTTTATGTATGTTTTTGTTGACTAATAAATACACAAAAAAAAAAACACAAACTTGTTTGAAATCAAAACTAAAACTGAACTGAAACCGGGTCAAAAAACCGACGGTCTAACAACCGAAATTGTCACCCAAACCTATTTTGCCAAAAACTGGCACAAGGCCAAACCGGTTTATAAATCGGCTTAAACCGATTTTTGGCTATCTTTAACTTGGTGTGAAGAGTAAGACCATTTAAAAAACTATAAGAATAATTGGAATAACAATACACTGAGTTGCTAAGAATATAAGATCAAATAACAAATCACGTTACTAGTACTTCAAATTGTATTTATTTATTTATTTATTATTTTTGAAATATTTTTAACATTTACTGATGCATATAATCAAAATTCAAATATTGTTGAAATATCCACAAACAAACTGGATATTTCCCTTAATTGGTTCTATTAACATAAACGCCAGTGATTTTCTCAATTTTGTTTTAACCACTTATTATTGTAACTGACTCGTTAATATCTAGTTATTTTCTATTAATTAACCAGTTTATGGGGTTCCTGTCCTGGGAGGTCATAGGTCCGAATCCCATTCAGAATAGGGTTACCCTGAAATGAGGGGCTGGACCTTTTGGGGGGGGGGGGGGACCGACCTGAAGGATGCGGAGCTTCATTATGTGTATGTACCGTTAACCGTTCAAAAAAAAAAAATTAACCGGTTTTTCCTATTTTCGGTTTTTTTTTTCGACCGTTACACTCTAAAAACATTCATAACCAGTTACCGATCCACGGTTAAAAGTAACCACTAATCAGTAACTTCTCAATCCTTTATTAACCGGTTAGAGTTAGCAAGGCCCATATACACACGAAATAGAGACCCAAACCCAGCCCATATAGAACCAACTATGACTCTATGAGCAACAACATGACTTTTAACCGTGTGGTGTAGAAAGAAAGAAAGCAGATGAAACTAAGTTAAACAACAATGGTGGTGGTAACCTCATCTCTTCTTCAACCATTCCAATCGTTCCATCACCTTAATCCCATCAAACCCTTAAAAACCCAATCATCTCTACCTACTCTTCCTCCCAGTCTTTCAATCATCAGCCTCCGTCCACCACGCGCCACCGTAATCCGTCCAATCTCCGCCACACCAAACGGTGGCCTATTTCTCCTATCGGAAGCTAACCCAACAACAAATTCTGATGAAATTGTGTCCGCCGTTAATGATAACGGAGATGGAGTGTCTGTGGTTATATCAGTTCTTCTGTCCATTGCTTTTGTTGGCTTATCTGTTCTCACACTTGGGGTAAGGTAACTTTAAACCTTACTTAGATCAAGTACAAATTCATGTTCAGTTTTTGTGTTGTATCTTTTTTTTTTCTTTTAAGATGACTTTCTTTTACTCGGAAGTTGTCCTACCCGCACCGCAGACCCTCACCCTCCACTCCACTATACTATGTTGTCTTATCCGGGTCCACGCTGGGGCATGTGTGGGCTGTTAACGGTTCCCGACTGGAAACTGTACCGACTCCACACGAGCTCAGTTTTACTGTCGCCCGCTGGAATAACGGCTGGATGAAAACTGGGTCAGCTCAGGTTCAACCGTTCAAGCTCCCTCCACCGGGAAAGGGCAAGCTCTCCCCATCATTGCCTAATGTCCCCCAATTGTTTGCCCGTTGGGATTGGACCCGGGACTCTCCAAAGAAGAGCCTGGTCGCCTACCAACTGAGCTACAACTGAAGGACTTTTGAGTTGTATCTACATCGTGAAATATAATAACGTTGGTCTAGATTAGAGGTAGGTAGGTGTGACATGACATAAAATAATATAACTAGATTATACACGGAAGCGTTTCGGGGTTGAGAAATCTAATATGACATATATATATAATTAGAGATATATAGGCAGTTACATAACTGTCATGTGTACCGTACCATGTGTTCCCAAGTCTAGTTAAAGAAGATTGATGCTTATCTTCTCTCTTTCGACTCGGAAACACCATAGAACTTGAATTAATTACACGGTTAGTACATGGTGCTTATTCATTTTTCTATTTTCATACCTATTAATTGGAAATAGCAAAATGGTAAAATCGCAAGTACTAACCGTGTAAGTAATTCTTTTAGTTTGTTTTAGTTCCTTCAAACTTTCGTCTCGAATGTGAAATTAGATTATATCTTACATTTCCCGAACCTTTTTCTCTCCACAATTCTCTTTCCCCTCTTTTCTTTCGTTTATTAAACTCGGGAACACAAGCATTGGTACAAATCTATTATCAGTGATCATAGTCTCTTAAACACAAATAAATATTTGAAGTCAAATTGTGAATCTACATGTTGACCTCAAAAGTCAAAGTTTCAAAATTTTGGTCCTAAAAGTGACATATTGACTTTATAGGTCAACGCCTGCATTTTTCTAACAGTTTGAATGTGGGTTTTGTGTTTTGTTGGTCAGGTTATCTACATAGGTGTAACAGATTTCTTACAAAAAAGGGAGAAAGAGAAGTTTGAAAAGGAAGAAGCTGAGAAAGCAAAGAGAAGTGGCAAGAAGAAGAGAGTCAGACCGCGAGTCGGTCCTAAAGGATTTGGCCAGAAGATTGACGACGGCGATGACTTGTAGATCCTAGAAAATTTCAACATTAAAATGTATTGAGATTTTACAGATTACAATTGTTCATCGTAATTTACAGATTCAAATTTCACACAACAAGGTGTTTTGGTGCATGTAATGCTAGACCGAGATGCCTTGGAACGCAAGTAAACTAAAAGGATTAAAACGTCTTCTGAAGCAAGTAATGGGACATTAAACTGCTAGAAAGAGGGTAACGTGTAAGTAACCACAGGATATAACCAATTTGTGATAAACCCGATTTTTAGATAATAACCATCTTCCGAGAGTAACTCAACCATGTGCAGCGAGTTGCTTGCACCACCCACATAGCCCTGGCCCTGATGAGTTCATAACATGACGAAACTAGTAAAAACCACATCAATAAACAGAAAGAAATGGTTGTCCTTTGAGCAACTAAGGGTACCACACATGGCCTTTGAGAATCACCGTGATAAGTGGTATTAGAGCAGGTTCGAGGTCCATACAGGTTGTCAAGTTATAGTCACCACCCAAAACCTAGATAACTAAGCAATGGTGGTGGGATCAAACGAGTGCCCATTTTGGGTTTGTAGGCCAAGTACCCATGACTACTAGTGAAGGTCAGTCAGATGGGTTAATTTGTAGAAAGACTGTTTTGTACTTTTGTTCCCACAAGCGTAGATATGTAGCCGCAAATAATTGTCCTCTTTACTCAAGGTGCTTGCAAGCATCCAAAGATAGAAGACCAACTAATCGTGTTCAACTTGGTGGAAGCTAGGAAAAATGGTTGTAAACTGAAACTGAAAAATCACCAGAATGATTAATTGACCTACCGAGTGGAAAGATTGAAGTTGAATGGTTCAAGGTAATGAAAGGTAGTCGCACATTAATTTGCGTCCAGTTAGCCAATAAGCCAATGTGAAACCTTTTATTCAGCATGTTTTGGCCGCAGCAGAATATGGCGTGTAAAATGCCTGAAGATTGCATCTCACTACTGTGCGTTGAATTGTTTGGATTTGTCGACTACTCCTATGTCTCATCCGGTTATGCAACGGAATTACTTGCACTTCTTGCGCTCCCACCAGTTGGGAGTTGGGTCACTCGCTTGATACGACCAATAACCCATATACAAAAGAGAAAATTAAAAAGAAGAGAAACTGGCTAGCCGTCGGACAATCAAAACACGACAGGGTTACCTTTGAGGATGAGCATATGACAATAACATAACCTTAAAAAGCTAAACTAAAAATACTTGATACTAAAAGTGTACTTTAATAGTAGAGAACATATGTAGGTAAAAACAAAACATGCTAAAAAAGTGTAATTGTGGATTTAACTAAGTTAACTTGCTCAATACCTATACAACATCGACTCACTCGCTAAAAGCTCAAATTTCATACGCTAAATGTAACATCCGGCCCCTCTCACCACCAATATTGTCCGCTTTGCCCCAATGGGTTGCCCATCCAGAGCTCACGGATTTGTTTTTTGGGTGCCCAGTGGAGACTTCCAGGAGGTCACCCATCCTGGTAGTGCTCCCACCTGAGCACGCTTAACTGTGGAGTTCTCCTAACATCCACTAACATTAAGTCCCAAAACGCGTTGGTGATTTAAGAGGCATTGGATTACATATGAACCAAGGACCTCTCCTGGTCACGGCCGATGTAGGATCTTCCTAGGGTGACACTAAACTTGACTAGACAAGTATAACCAAACCTCTTACAATTAAAAAAATAACAATTTCTATTTGATACACAATATAATAAGAGAATAAATATACGTGTTACTACTTGCTAGTTGCTATATGTATTAACTATGATAAAAACAAATAAATAATACACTTTATGCTACATAATATATATAGTACCAAAAATTAACAAAATAAAAAATTAATGTGTGTAATCAAGTAACTAATAGCCAAGCTTTACTTTAGAAATTAATATGTCAAAGTTGAGCTCTAGACATACACCTCGAAACGAGCCATGATGTTGAACTCTCTAAAGTAACCACTTATGTAAAGATGTAAAAATGCACAAAACAGAAGAAATATAGAGCCACATTCTCAACTTAATAAAACAACTGTTCAAATAGGATTACATAAGAACAACATTCTAAACAGCTCTCCAGATGTAGGCAACACATTTGTACAGTCACTTGGTAATAACATAACAAAACTAGTTATTTTTTCACTCATTTTTACACAAACATGAGCCTTGACTATGTGTAAATAATACTAGTGCATGCATTTACAGTTTCTTCTTCTAATACAAGTAACATTTCATTTGCAAATCAGCATGTAACACTGACCCTTTTCCATACCTCAAACTAGCCTCCGTTAGCTGTACAACTCTTCCTACCATCCATCTCTAACCACCATGCGACAGTTGCGCTGCAATCCTCCTTTCTGCAATGGTTAACAAAACCATCATCAGATCATACAAGTTTTATTAAAAAAAATAAAAAAAATTCAAGATTCCAAGAACTACTTAACAATAAGTCTATTGTAGTAGTGTTTTATCTCTAACGACTCGATTATAAAAGTAGTTTGATATTTGACTTTTGAGAGTCAAACAACTTTCATCTTTAAGTTCCACTGGTTTCATAACAAAATCTCTTGAAGACCACCTGTCCAGCGCAACGTAGGACTTACCGGATCCAGTTAGTTAGCAGGGTATTGGTGGGACTCTTGAGTTAACCGGTGTCCTCATGGTTAAAAGAAAAACTTCCAGCTTTGAGATTTAGAAACTTGTTTGGAAATTTTGAAGTCATTTACTTCTATACTTGATTTGGGTTTTCTTTTATCGCTAATAATGGCCAGGCCGAACAGGTATAAAAAAGTAGTTAAAAAGAAAACGGGTGAACAAAACAAGTTAAAAGTTGCTCAAAAGTGAATTTTAAATGCAGAGCCCTAGTAATCGGTTCACTGCAGATAATAGATTATTATTGTGGACATAGTTTTTGTAAACTGAAATCTGCCCAACCCGTTTCGACCCATCCAATAAATATATTTTATTATTTATGGTTGCAGAACTCGCTAGGCGCTACCAACTCGGTCGACTGGGGAGTTGCGAGTACTCGGCCAAGTCGGGCGAGTACTCGGGGGGTCGAATCGGCCTATGCGGGGAGTAATCGGAATATTCGGCCAACTTGGCTATACTCGGTGACCCACCCTGTAGCGAGTACTCGGCGAGTAATCGGTCAACTCGGACGACTTTTGCAACTATTTATATACCAAAAGCCCATCCAACCTACAGAAATTGCCACCCTCAAATAGAGATATAAGGAAAAGTAAATACGTACCCCCGGCAGCAACAAGTTTCTCCACACGAGCAACAATATGTTTTCCATACGTGTATTTTTTCAGTGCATTCAGATGAATTTTAATTCGTGTCAGTATATGCTCACGTTCTTGATCACTACAAGTTTCCAATACTTTTTGCACAACGTAATTCGCAAATTGATCTTTCATCATGGCCTAAACAAAATACATACTTATTGTTAGAATAAATAATCCCATAACAAAAGTAAAGACATGCATTTTGACTACATTATACCTGAAGAGGCTCGTTCTCATCAGTGGTACCAAGCATCTCATTCACAAGAAGTTGGCGTTCGCTCACATCGCCAAACGTCAAACATTTTTCAACAACATTTGAAGCAAATTTCTGTTGACTCATTTGAACAATCTTTCCCGCCAATTCATGGATTATTATAGAACGTTCATGTGGTTTTCCGTGTTCCAACACATGCTGTTCCGAATTCCAAACATAAGTAACACTAATTTACATTCAAGAAAAATAAAAATATCAAATTAAAAAACTAATTATTATATAATTCCTACCTGTACAACATAATTCCCGTACTGATCTTGTGCAAGCATGCTTACACATGCGAGAATCTCGTTCATCTCACCTTATTTTGTGTTTCTTCATCTTCACAGTGCTCGAGTACTCTCTGCAAGGTAAAAAAACAATTAGTTTACCCTTTCTTAAAACTCTGCAATCTACATTACTTTAGATGTGGCAATTTCAACCCATTTACCTACAAAGAGATTGATTTGGGTTATTTTTTATCCCTAACACTTGGTTTTAAAAAGAGCGAAGCGCACAAAAGCGACGAGGTCTAAAACCTAGGCGCAAAGCGCAAAAGCGGTGGGCTTTTCGTACGCGAGGCGCAAGACAATTATATAATTTTTTTTATACATGCTATAGGTTTTTAGCATTATTTACTCAAAATATAGATACAAATAAGGTATATATATGATTTAACTAAAATGTACAACCTTTTTAGCTACATGTATAACAATTTTAAGCACAAAAACATGTGTACAAAAAGCGCGCTTTTCTCGCTTTTTTTTCTTGCGCTTTTCGTACACTGCTCGCCTAGGGTTACATAAGGCGCACGGATTTGCGCCTAGGTGCGCTTTGCGCTTGAGGCAATAATCTTACCAAAAAAAGAAAACAAGTCAAATGAGATGAAACTTGAAAGCCTCCCTAAGGGTGTTCAAATACATAAAACTCTTAAATCGCTTCATTAAAAAAAATGTTCTACTATTGTAGTAATATGGTTTTTTCTAATCATACTGATAACGTTAATTATTAACAGAACTTGAAAAACAGATAAGAAGTGTTTACGCTCAACCCAACCCTGCCGATTTTGACAAACACAAACAGCGTCCACGTTGTCACATTACCCAACCCACCGCCAACTTAGATATCTGAAAAGAGTATATATATTAACCTGGATGACACGACACCCATAGGGATGGGTGGAAAGTGTCACAACTTGATCATAGAAAGTCGTAATAATGAACTGAATATGTTGTTCAGGAACACATTCAATGCATTTTTGAATAACATGATTCCCATTTTGATCGCGTACGCAACGCATGATGTGACCATCTAGCTCTTCCACCATTTTGATCTTTTGGTCCAAGTCAACCACTTCAATTGCCTGAAAACTCGACATTTAGAAGATGCCACGAAGGATATAACCAATTAAAATGAACAAAAAATATTAAAAATTTCTACCTTCTGGATTACACGGCAACCGTACATTTGAAGACTGAGAGTCAATACATGACCTAAAAGCTTTCCCCCGCCAATTCTCTTCTTTGTGCAGGCAGTCCATGCTCGAAAAACTGATATTATACGAAGTCAACAAAAAAAAAACTTAACTTTGTTCGGTCACGTCCTGTCTCAAACTTAAAAAAAAGTAAAAAAAAAAAAAAGAAATAATGATACCTTTTGAATAACATAATTTCCAAACACATCAGTCATTAGGTAAGAGCCTGAGGAAAAATCTCTTTAAAAACCATGTTTTTTTCTTCGGTAGTAGCAGTTTCTAATTTCTGTTGAATAAAACGGCTCCCGTATTGATCCGCACTGATCACCAAGAATAAAATCATATTTAGTATATGTATGTATGTATGTATGTATGTGTGTAAAGATTTCACATAAAGATAAATAAACAGATACCTAAACTCGACAACATGACCGGCGATCTCAGAGAGCTCAAAAGACCTGGTTTTATTACTCTTAAACTCATCAAGCAAAGAGGACCCGTAACTATTGTCACCGCCATCTAGATGCCATGGCCCCATAATGCCACTGCCGCCACCACCACCCAAGTTTCTAAGCTGAGGGGAGAATCGTGTATTCAGTTCACCGAGCCTCATCGGGCTTCCTGGGCCACGAGGAGAGTTGGGAAGTGGGCTCATTAGTGGGCTTCCAGGATAAGATAAGCCGAGTCCAAGACCAGGATTACCGTAATAACCATGGTGGTTTGGACTGGCAGTCTTCCCACCAAACGGAGCACCGTATTGTGATTTCTGCGGTGAAGATATATTTGCAAGATATGCTTTTTGAAGCAAATCAAGATATGAATTGCCAACTGTGGGATCATTAAGCGCAGCTATTTGGGCAGCTGCAGTGTACTCCGCAGTTCTCAGGTACTGAAGATACGCAGGGTCAACAAGAGATGTGTTTCCCGTCATTTGTGCCGCGATTCTGTTTGGGCTTTGTGATTCCATTCCATATCTTGATTCCATTCCTGGAAAAGCCATGGCGGTGGCCGTGGCAGCAGCGTTCTCGAAAAGTGGCGGCAGATTCATATTGACACCTTGACTGGACATCATTTGTGGCGAATTAACCGAGTACCCGGTGGTACCATAGTTTGAATAGGACTGATCCCAACCACCATAAAAGTTGTTAGAAGATCCATCAACATATAGATTATTAGAACCACTCGAGTGATTCAACTTATCTAAATAATCTGCACTTTGATCATATTGAGCTCGATTCCTGCTTTCTCCCATAACTCCATTCGACAGATTCATTCCCGACAATGCTGTCGCTAAATCTTCTGATTCCTTAGAGTGAGACGACCCGACATCCAAAAGAGTTTGAGCTTTAAGATTCGGGGTGACCCGTCCACCTCCAATTGGAGTAGGGACTGGCTAGGAACCCTGGATATGTGTTGCGGGTCAGGGTCCCACTTCTTGATAAAGAAGCAGCCAACGCTGCAGCATAAGAGTATGACGATTGCATGCCTTTACTGTTTTGGGCCCCAGTGGCACCCACAGTTTCATCGCTGATTTCGAATGCGTTACGACTAGCTGGTCTAGATGGGTGTCTAGAGGGTGGAGATGACCGTGTCATATCATCCTGCAAAATATTATAGCAAAGGTGTATGAAAACAATAATCTGTTTAAACGCGCATCCAAACACACTCAAACTTGCAGCACACAACCATAACTATAGAAACTAACAAGCAACTTAACTACAATGCTTTTCAAACACATCATATAAAAATCAAAGTTAAAGTTCCATAAATCAAATAAAAAAGAGCAAAAATTCACCTGAAAAATCTCAGCAAGGCTCTTCTGTTTGCTACCTAGCCCTAAACCAGGCAAACCGATCAATCCATCACCACCCCATTCAGCGAAGCCTTAACCTTCTCCACCTCAGAACTGTCCGCTTCTTGTTTCTTCGAATTAAAACCAGGCGGCATTGAAAACATCGAACCACTACCACCACCCCCGCCACCACCATCAGTCCGACCAGCTTTCCTCCTATCTCCAATCCCACCTAACCCCACCCCACCACCACCACCTTGCAGCCTTTGAGTAAACCTATAATCTTCTTTCGACAACAGCGGCGGCGGTAACCTAGGGTTTAAATTAACATTCGAGTAATAATACGATACATAAGCAGGATCAGCCCTAAGTTCATCCTCAGACATAAATTCATTGCCACCAGCAAACTCATTATATCCTAAACTATTATTATTATTAGTATTATGATTATTTCTATTATTATTAATATTATTACCAAACAAACTACCAACTGCACTCAAAGAACCCTCTACAGTAGGTGGAGCTGAGCCACTTCTATACACATTTAACTCCTTTTCATAATCGGTATCGTCTCGTCTTTGCTCATGAAGCAATACTCCTAGTTCTTTCTCCAATTCATCCCCAAATGAACCATCATTAATCATAGGTCTCCTACCCAACTCAGATAACATCTTCACTAATAAAACTAACTAACACTTAACCAACTAATTAATATTATACAGCTACAAATAAAAGTACCCAGATCAAAGAAACTATTTTTAAACCAAAACACTCAAACCCCAGATGAAAAAAAAGAAAATTATATGCTGAGCTAATAAAAATCCAATCTTTAATCACTTACACAACAAAAAAGAAACAAACCCTAGAAAAAAAAGGTGTTGAAACCTGTAAAGATCAAAGCTTTTTGATCAAAAAAAATAATCCCAGAAACATGTTTTTATTAATAATTAAAAGAACAAATAACCAAAGATCAAAGCTTTTTAGTAGTGTTTTGATTATTAGATTGCAACAACAGTTTTAAAGAAAAGGTATGGCAAGAGAGATGGTGATGAGGGTTGTTAGTTGAAAGTGTTTTATATATGATATGTATATGTTGTATATGTATCAAGAAAAGGTAATAAGAGTGTGAGAGAATAAGGTTAATTAGGCGGCGAATTGGTTCTTTCTCAAGAACCCTTTTTAGGGTTTTGTTTTAGTAAAAAAAAATAGTAAAATTTGAATTTCCTAAAGTAAACAAGTACACTTGATTTTTACTTTTGAGTAGCAATACTTATTTCTTGGTGGTTTATGGTAACATGACCAAGTTAATGTTGTTTTACCATTTTAGTAATCGTTTGTTAGCTACTTGAGATTTTCTTGTTAAAAGTTTGAATTTTGTCGAGTTTATGATTTTCAATACGGGTATTAATATACTATTTGTTTGATACAATATTTTTGTTTTACATGGTAATTATATAGTTTTTTTTACATAGTAACATGATAAATATTCAGTAAGTATATAGTTACATGATAAATATTTTTGGGTATATACAAATGAAAAAAATATATAATATATGTTAGTATAATTTTACAATTTGCAAATTATGTGTAAAAGGTCAATTTATATGCACATAAATATGATAATAGAGCTCGAAACGAGATGAGTTTGAACATTATTAAGTTAAGTTATGTGAGTATGTGCTCAGACAAGTTAGGGTTCGAATTCAATT
Organism: Ambrosia x helenae; assembly: GCA_030844895.1. Classification (NCBI taxonomy): domain Eukaryota; kingdom Viridiplantae; phylum Streptophyta; class Magnoliopsida; order Asterales; family Asteraceae; genus Ambrosia; species Ambrosia x helenae. Next base: position 1,523 of record JAUTDX010005228.1, on the reverse strand, counting down.
GACTTGTGTAGGTACCTAAAAAACAAATGGCAAGCATAATGATTTCTTTTTTATGCACTTTCACAAAATTCATCATGGCTAGTTTTATGTAAAACAAAAAAAAAAAGTAATTGTATCTGGAAATCTTCTTGATATGTTGAAATTTCTCCTTTTCCAAAATTAAATTTTGAAAATAAACAAATAGTGTATTGCCACATACATCATTCAGATTTGATGGTTATTTGATGGTTATATGAAGAAAGTGAAGGCTTGTCCCAAGGATGCCATGTTGAGCCGAACACATATTGTTGCTATTGTTGGCAAAGTGAAATACCGAAATTAACAAAGCGGTTAATGTGATATCTTGTCAACTTTTTTGAGCATTATATTCGAAAGGAAGTTGCCATTTTTAGGGGTAACTTCTTTATATAGAATGGGGGTTCAAATATCAATTTGTGTATCTAATTATTATTATTATTATCATCGTCGTCATCGTGGTTGTTGTTCACAATGCATAATATTAGTTTTACAACCTTGATGGATAGTATCCATGCCACTTACTAGGTGTCACGTGACACCGAGGCTATTAGTCCACGTGGCACCAAGCTATTGGTCCACGTGATGCCAGAGGTTTTTATTTTTCTTTTTATGTTCTTTTAGGGTTTTGGTTTTTTTATTTCCTTTTGACGTTTTTTAATTGAATTTATAAAGATATAATTTTTCAAACAAATAGAACAAAATTATAGCTGATATCTAACCTCAATCGTTGAGGGGAGGCTCCAGAGCTCCAATCTGGATTGCTTAAGTTTAGGGTTTTAGTCTTTTGGGCGTTAAGTGATTCTTATCAGAAGAAACCCAAACACTACCTTCCACCTATTACTTATTACATATGTCCCTCTATTTACAAATCAAATCACATAACAAAAATTTAATTACCTATTCCCCTATTTAACAAAAGGACAAATATACCCTTTTAAACATAAATATATATAAAAAAAACCTACTAACTTTTCTACAACTTACGATTCATCCCTCCCTTGCCCACTGTCAAATCTTCCACCAACGATCATAAGCGGACCCCCGATGAGAACAAAAACGACGACAGTATGACAAACCAATTATGAGGAAATATAACCACGCTCTAAAACCTAATCGGCTTCAAAACCTCCGCTGGTACCAGCGACAATCGCCAACTAACCCTAACAGGATTAGAGATGGCATGAGTATGCACGTGTTTTGTATGGTTTAGGGATTGATGATGGGAGAAATAAGTAGATTTGGAAATATATGAGATTCAAGTTTGTTTGATTTAGTATGGATTCGTGTTTATGTGCAACATCCTGATTTTCATGGGATTAAATATTGTTTTTTTAAGATGTATTAAGAGGGTGTTTGGGATTGAGTTTGGAGATGCAAAAGTGCTTTTGGTCAAAATGCTTATTGGCTTATGACTTTTAAAAATGAGTTTTAGAAAAAGTGTTTGGATTAGCTTTTGAGATGAGAAACGTCAAAAAGTCAATAAATTGTTATTTTTTAAGTGTTTC
>JAUTDX010005227.1:0-44623 GCA_030844895.1 Ambrosia x helenae | reverse complement strand
CCTAGGAGCTCATCCCCGTTTCCTGGGTAGTATAGCGCCGGATCCCATGGAGCCTGGTTCGGAGGGGGCTCACCCTTTGATAAGATAAGCGAAAGATTAGATAATTTGAAACATAGTTCATTCATTAATCATGATTCTTGGATACAAAGAGACGTTACAACCATTAAACATAGAAACATTTCAAGTGTTTGTCACTCCAATGCCTTGGGATCATTTTGCCATTTGGGTCAGTAGCTTGTAGGATCCTCCTTTGTGGGCTTCCTTGATGACACAAGGACCCTCCCATCGGGGACCATAGCTTTCCTACGTCTTGCTGCCTGCTGGCTTCATTACACCTTAACACGAGGGTCTCCTGGCCTGAAGGCCTCTTTTTTTCACCCTTGAGCGATGTGGCCTATGAGCTCAACTGTTTCATGGATTGATGTCTTGTGGAGCTCGTCTTTGAAGAGCATACCTTGTTAGTTTTTCCATGAGTTGGGGTAATGCAATAATGCACTTAAAGTAATGTGGACTTTTCATATGATAAGCTTCCCTTAAAGTTCCTCTTTTTGTGTTCGCCATATGTCAAATAGACGAAATGTCATGAGGAAATGCTAGGAGGTTCTTTTGTAGTTTCATAAGTCCTTTTACGTAAGAATAACAACCTGTTGAGTAAGAAGGTTATCCTCTTGTGTAAGAAGGGCAGCTTCTTTACATAAGAATGGCGGCTTCTTGTGTAAGAAGGGCAGCTTCTTATGTAAGAATGGCAGCTTCTTATGTAAGAATGGACAGCTCCTCATACAAGAAGGTGAGCTTCCTTATGGAGGCTCTTTATGTACAGCTTCCTGTATAAGGAGGTGAGCTTCCTTATGGGAGCTTTTTATGTAAGGATGTACAGCTTCTTGTATAAGAAGGTTAGCTTCCTTATGGAAGCTCTTTATGTACGGGTAGTAGCTTGTCATGTAAGAAGGTAATCTTCTTTGTTGACAATAGTAAGCTTTGTATGCGCTAAGACAATTGCCTTCTAGGATATGATGGTTAGTTTTCTTGGCTTTAGAGGATACTTAAACTTCTTGCAAGGTCAAAGCACTTTACGCTTGAATCCACGATTAACTTTTGTGGAAGACAAGGATGTCTCATAGTATTGTGGACGACGCTTATGCGTAAGAACTTATCATCCTACGCTTGGTGACATTTAAAAGACTCTTACGTTTTCGACCACGTTGTTTAAAATAGAGTATATGGTGATCGTTGATCGACCTTCCTTATGAGCGGATTCTAGGAGAAGATAGTAAGGACAGGCCTTTGCTGAATTTAGTGAAATTCGCTTGATCTCGGGTACTTTAAAGTGCATGAGGTAGAGATTGAGCTTGTTTAATGGTATATGCATCAGCGTGGTGTTTGATTGAAGGAGAGTTAATAAGTAAAAGTTCAAGGGTAGGTGTTCACTTACCTCATAGGTGGTGAAGTCTCAAGGCTTCGGTGTTGAGGTTTTGGGACTCCTTGGACAATTCTTTAGCAAGGTTCTTCCGTGGCAAAAATATCTCCTAATCAACGCTTTTTGATGCTATGGCGGGCCACCTCTTTCAAGTTGCTTCCTTGTTATAGTGAACAATTTCTGGAAGGCTACGTCATGCTTCCTATTGGCAGCTTCTATATTCTTATGGGCAGCTTCTATGCTCCTGACAGCTGGTTGCTGCTGTAGGGAAGGTGCGAATAAGGATTCACCCGACTCTATTATTTTGTAGACTTCTAATGGTGTGGTAATTTGTCGCGTACACGATCACTGGAAGTTGTTTGCTACGATCCTTGGTGTCACCAAGTTGCATAGTTGCATTGGCAATTTGCTTGCGTGCTTCTTAGATAGGCACGAGTAGCAATGCTCCTTTATTTGATCATTTGTTGTGTTGCCCTAACCATTACTTGAAGCTTCTTTGCTTGCTTTAGTAAGCCATTTGTTGTTCCACAAGTTCCTTAAAATTTCTTGTGGGTTATTATGTTTCTAAGCCTTGTAGGCTTTGTGAGTATTAACCATCTATCGGAGATTGCACACTTGATAGGATTAGTTTAGGCATATAGGCTCGCTTTTATAGAACCTTCTTTTTATAAGGTTCCCTTGACGAGGTGTTTAAACTTTTCCATATATCGGCTAAGTGTTAGTGTCGGCAAGATGTATGGAGGTTTTAGCAGGTTGCTTCGGTGATTGAGCAAGCTGCTTTAGTTAACCTTGATCTTATCGATTTTGTTCATGCTGATTCTTTGTAGATAATTATGTGCAAGGTAAGTATTGTTATATCTTTTACGTAAGCGGAGCCACCTAGACATGAGCAATTGAAAGGACGATGTGTTGTTCTTTAGCTTGCTTGATAGGTTCTTTGTTGCTTAGCTGCTATAAGCAACGTTCCTCTAATAGAGAAGCATATGCCTTATTCAGACCATGATTTTGTTCGAGGCTTCTTTACTCCTACCGATGATGTCACATGTGTAGCAATGTGCTTGTGACCATTTTAGCTTTTAGGGTAGGAGCCTTGACATGTGTAGCTAATCGGCATCTCTACTTGTTAGTTCCTCGCCTTTTCGGTTTCTAAACTTCTTGATTCGTTCAAAATTAGGTACCGTACCATCAGCCCCCAGTCATGAGTGGTCATGACGTAGTCATGGGCGCTTATGACTTGGTACCTAACCATTCGATTTTGAACTTCTCACTTATGAGCTTCCTAAGCCTCTAGACATGTCAAGCTTTTGGGATCCAAAGATCCGTATGTATGAAGCTTTAAACTAGGTGCTTGAGGAAGTTTACTCTTATTTCAAGTAAGTTATTGGTTTGGAACCGAATAGATGTTTCTTTGAACATGTGACAACAAGTAACATTTGTCTATTGTTCACATTGGATGCTTTTGCGAACATGTTTAGGCGGTTAACTTCTTATGTGCCATATCATTTATGAACATATTTGTTTTTTGTGTGCAAGCTAAAGTTTTTTATCCTATGAGAAAGATAGGACAAAGAGGTGAGCTTATTTAAATGAGTTAACTCGCTCGGACCTTTATGGCTTTGAGCCGATGGTCATCCTTGTGGGATGTAATCTTGATACGGTTGCCTTACTTGTGCCTCATGTTACTTGATAAGGCTAGCTAAGTAGGGATTTTGTGAAGGGTAGGAGGCTTAGTAGCTTCCGTGCTTCTTGGCTTTGCGAGTTGCACATTTTCTGATTGGGTGTGTTATGGAGTCACAAAAAACTGCTTAATGACGCATTCGTGAGCTTCTCAAGTCACCATAGGTGAGGTCACGCGAAGCGCGTTTCGTTTCCCATAGGGTGGCTTCCCTTTCTATCTAGGAGAGCAGCTCATCTTTGCAAAGCATTGAATTGGTGTTTAACGGAGCAAGTATACGAGGTTATGTTTTATGCTCTCATAGTGAGTGGGCCAAGCCTTCATTTTTAGCATAATATTTAGCAGCCTCTTTGATATGAGGAGGTATCTTTCTTCTTTTCCAAGTTGTTAGCCTTTTTAAGGAAGGTGTTGAGCTGCCCTAAGCGATGTGCTCGTTTCCTTAAATGACTTTGGTGTATGGAAAAGATGTTAATTTTCTAAGGATGATTCGTCCTAGCGTTCGTCAATACTTATAAAACCTTGGATTGATTCATATGGTGAAGTGTAGCTGAGCTGCCAAGCTGTTAGCTTCTTTACCTCAGCCGGAGGCTATGTAGCGTATGACATATGAGCTAATTTTCGTAGCTTTTGACATGTTTGTTTTTTGTGTCTTCCAATATGTCATATATAACTGTTTTAAGACAAGCTTGGCCTTAGGAAGCAAATATCTTAGAGGTACTCAAGGCACCCTATTACACGTGTTCTCTCCCCAAGGGTTACTTGGGTGTATGTGTTATGTTGTTCGCTTTAGGCTACCTACTTATAGCTTGTGTAGATCTGACTTTTGTCTCTTTGATGTAAAAGCTAAAGTATATTATATGTCATAGGTTTGGGTTTGTAGCTACGAGCTTCTAGCTTGTGACTTTGAGCTTCTAGCTTGTAGCTTTGAGCTTATAGTTTCTAGCTACGAGCTTGTAGCTTCTAGCCTTGAGCTTCGAGCTTCAAACTTCTAACTTAGAGCTTCTGGCTTCGAACTATGGGCTCCGAGCTTTAGGCTTGTAGCATCCTAGGCTGCAGCTTATAGGCTTGTAGCTGGGCTGTAGCTCATGAGTTTAATATAAATAGTCTGCAGCTGCCGTATGGCAGCTGGTATGAGTAGTGTACTTTTTCTGATAGCTATAAAGCTGAATAGTTGTCTATAGCTGTCCTATAGCAGCTGACGCACTGACATGCATAGTGCTGTAGCAGCTGACATACTATCATGAATAGTTGTCCACAGCTGTCCTGTAGCAGCTGACGTACTGACATGAATAGTTGTCCAAGCTGTCCTGTAGCAGCTGACGTATTCTCTGACATGAATAGTTGTTTAGGCTGATAAAGCTGAATAGTAGTCTGTAGCTACCCTACGGGAGCCAGGCTGCTGTTCTGACCTGACTAGCTGATAAAGTGTGTGTTTATTGTTTTTATTTATTTATTATTATTTTATAAGTGAAGTTAATGGTTAGCTTATAAGTGCATGGGCTTTTTACACACCATGGTTACACCCATAAGTCCCTTCACTTTTACTAAGAATTTTGGGTCAAATATAGGTTAGGCTAAAAGTTGAAACGAGATGTAATGTTAGTTTTATTCAAGACTTTGTTTAACAACATTTAGAACTCTTGATTACTTCTTTTAGAAGCTCGTTTCACCGATATGAGAAGTAATATTTTTACACTTTACCTTGCTTAAGCTAGTAGGAGTTTTTAGGAGCTTGTGCCTAATGTTAGTATCGAGAGAGTGATCATGTGCTTGTATCGCATGTGTACATGAAGTGAAGTGAAGAGCTATAAACGAATGTTGAGTACACAAAGATGTAAAATGAGCTTACATAGAGGAAGATTTCTAGCCCAGGGAGCTTCCCTAGGGGAGCAAGTATTGACCCTTTTCGTTTAGCATCTGAAGATGTAACATAAGCTCACGTAGGGGAGGACTTCTAGCCCAGGGAGCTTCCATGGGGGAGCTTGCCTTCCATACCTGTTAAGTGTTGACCTTCTTTTTGTGCACGTTTGGCACATTAAGATGTAACATAAGCTGCCATGGGGGAGGCTTCCCGCTCACGGTGCTCCCTTATGGGGAGCAAGTGCTGACCCCTCTTTCTATATGGCAGCAAGTGTTTTTGCCATTTTGGTGAAAGATACCACTTTTTATGCTTTTGAGGTCTGATTTGCTATTGACTAAGCACTTTTGTGGATTAGTGTGTAAGAAAGTCTGACTTTTGACTTTTCTTACTTTTTTACTGTTCCCCACTGTAGCAGGAGCTGCGATATGGCAGCCTAAAGCTTCCATAGGGTACCCAGCTCTCGATTTATGTCATTCGATTTTTTTTTTTTAACTCGTAGATCAGTTGTGGGGTTCTAGCATCCACGTCGTGAATTATAGAGTTGATGACATCACTTACGATGGAGCTGCGGTATGGCAGCCTGCAGCATAAGTTGTACAAGATGCAATACTTGTTGTACTAGAGACTTTAAACATGTTGAATAAAGTTGTTTCCTGATTTTTTTTTAGCTTTATTGTCACACACTTTTATGTGTGCTAAAAGACAAAAGTGGGATAGTCAAAACTTGGGACAAGTGTGTACACATCTTCCAATAGACTTATTCTTTAAAGAATATGTTTTGAGATGTTTTTTCATCTTTTTTTTTTTATCAGATTCTTTGTGAAGATAATTTTTCATAATATAATATCATCTTTTAATGACTTTTGGATGGCACCACATAAAGTGGGGTTGAGTATTGTGTACACAAAGTTCTTTCTTACTATTTTTTTTTTTTTTTTGACTACGTTTGAACAAAGTGTAAACATGTGTTCAAAGGTTGTAGTTTTTCATCAAGAATATGAGTAAATTTTCAGATTTGACGTTTTTATCAAGAAGATACATGTAGCAACCGAGTTATAAGTGTATGGAACCCGGTCACCGGCGTTGTGGCGCAAAAAACGCAAACATATGTGGGAGGTGTAGGAGTGATTTTTCCGGTAAGAACATCCTCTCATCCTTAAAAAGAAAGAACTTAGGAACATTTGGGGCTAAACCACAAAGAGTTTCATGTTCTAAGCGCGATAGCCCCACGGTGGGCGCCACTTGTTGAAACAACAAGAATAAGGCGTGGAGATGGTATGGACGTCTCTTCGGGTTGGACCTAACACCTTCCAAGCATGTACCTGCACCACGAACAACTCGTTAGAAGGGGTCCAGAGACCGGGGTCTCTGGACCACCCTCCGACGCTCAACATTAGTGATTTATCCCAAGAAATGTACAAAGAGTAATAGAAAGGAGTAAAGGAGGGATACGAAGTGTGAGAGGAGGTGATGGTTGAAACGGCGGTTAGCTAGCGGCCGAGGCGATTTCGGGTTGCTTAGCTCGATGGCTGAAAGTTGGTTATTAGAACCATGGATCCGTAGACTGTTGATATGGCAGCTCCAGGGCTCGTTAGGGGAGCTCGTGAGTTGAGCAGGGGAGCTTAACAGCTCAATCGTGTGTAATTATAGAGAGTTCATGAGCTGCTGATGTGATACTTTAGCAGCTCGTAGGCTCCTCTATGGGAGCTAGGCAGATTAGTTAGTGAGATATTGTTTCTAGAGAGAGAGAGAGAGATAGAGTGAGATGTCTTGAGTGAAGATCAAGACAAATGGGATGGGTTTGGGTGAAGGTGTGACCCTTCTATTTATAGAGGGTGAAAACCCCAAACCCTAATGGGCTTTGTAGTAATGGGCTGGGCTGGCCCATAAATGTTGGACCCACCTTTATTACTGACCTCCTGTAAGGCAGGTCTGTGCTCGTGTAAGGCAGGTCCTGTGCTAGGGAGCTGAGGAGCCTTTGCAGGTAGCTTCTTTACACCAGCTTCTGGCTTTTCGGTTCCTGGCCCGAGCTTGATAGCTTCTTAAATATGTTTAATTGGGGGTTGGGTACCCACGTCATCAATGGATGTAAAACCAAAATTAATATGTATTAGTATTCCCTCAACCAGACGTCATAGGTTAGGACCTTGCACCTTTTTTTCGTGTTTTGTTTTCCTTTTGACATTGCAATAAGAATGGTTTGACCACCCATATCACTGTTTGATGCTAAGCATAGTATTAGGCTTACATAATATTTAATATTAACTTAAACACTTGATCATTTAGCCAATCGTCATGGACTTAAGTAACCACATATATTTTAATTATTTCGAAACTGTATTTATACAAGTGAAAACCTAAGTGACCCCATATATAGACTTTTTCAAAGAGACTCAAATCAATAATTTAATAGATTTAAAACCAAAATTGATATGTATCATACTGGTATACATCTTTTCCAAAACATTGCCTTAACCGGACGTCATGGTTTCGAACATTTATATATTGCACCTTGTTATATACGTTTCATTATCTTTTTGACATTGCTATGAGACCATGTGTAGTCGAGCGTGATTGTGGGCGCCAAAACAAAGATAACGCCGGCTACACCGGTACATGGGGGCAGCATCGATCAAAAACATCCCCTGGCGTTATGTTTATAACGCTTCATTACACAATCAACACCAATAAAATTCATCCACGTCACCCCTTGATCTGATTCTCTCTCTCTCTCTCTCTCTTCTCTCTCTCTCTCTCTCTCTCTCTCTCTCTCTCAGTGATGGTGAAGGTGGTGTATCGACGACAGTGATGGTGTGGTGATGGTTATGTAGTCACTGGTTTGATGTGGTGGTGGTGATAGTGTGGGTTGATCTGGTAGTGAATGTAGGGCTGTTCAAAACGCTCGGCGCTCGCCGATCGCTCGCCGCTCGTTCGAATTTGCTCGGAAATTGTTCGCTTGATTTTCCGCTCGGTTGTAAACGAGCCGATCGGCTCGGTTCGGTTTTTAAACGAGCCAAGCACGAGCAAAGGTCCGCTCGGCTCGGTTCGGCTCGATATAATTTTTATTAATTTATTATATATATAATTATATAATATATATATATATATATATATACACACATTAATTACATTATGTTTATAGTTTTATACATCCCACTCTATTGGGGTTGGCTCAATATATGTATATATAAAATTATATTTAGAGTTATTGGCCTAGTCAACCCAATAATAACTTGACACTAAGTTTAATTGTAAAACCCTAAGTCGTGAAAAAACAAGATTGACTTCATATTCCCATTAGTTGTCCACGATCAATCATCTGCCGCTATCAAGCTACGTCACAATGTGACAATTGTTATCTGTAGTATGCTCATCACCTCTCTGGGCTCAACTATAGTCTCAATCTCGAACGGTCGAACCTCAGTCACCATTAGGCAGCGGGAATATTAAAGGAAACATCCCAAATTTATGGCTATCCGAAAACACTCATCGCTCGTCGCTCGCTCGATGCTCGTTCGAAAAAATGTGCGCTCGAACAATGCTCGCTCGGTTTCCGGATCGATTGTAAACGAGCCGATCGGCTCGGTTTGGTTTGTAAATGAGCCAAGCACGAGCAAAGGGTCCGCTCGGTTCGGCTCGGCTCGTGAACAGCCCTAGGTGGAATGGCAGTGGTGATGGTGTATGGTGGTGGTGGTAGTGGGTGTGTGAGAGATGGATGAAGAAGAGGAGGTAGGTGAAGGTTGGAGGTGGGGTTGATCTGTGTTTCAGGTTTTTTTTTCTTTTTTTTTAATTAGTGGCCCAAATTTTTTTTCCCCACTACACCCCATTTTGAATTTAAGCCATATACTGACCTAGCTGCCACGTGGACCAATCGAGAAGGAAGGCATTATATTTTTCACCCCCTACTACACATGGTCTGAGAATGGTTCAAGACCATTATCTTCTTGTTTGATTTCCCAATTTAACCTATTTACGTTTTAAACTACCTAAATTACACGAAATCCGTCCTCGACGAGGCTCGAACCCTTGACTGTAAATGGGGCAACGCCACACTAACAGCTAACTCCAATTGTTTTACCAATTGGATCCACCCAACCTCTTTAATAGTCACTTAAATACAACCTTAGTTAAATAATTAATGAGATCTTAGTAATTTATTTTAGAGTGACAACCCACATACTATCTAATTCTACTACTGAACTACAACTATTAATTCACTATACGTGAATTGCTCTCTATCAATTGTAAAGAAAAAAAACTTATCGAAGACGTTAGCACGGCTAAGCTAAAGGATAAAAATCTTAACACTAAGACTATATGGTGTGGTGTAACATTCCCCCAACTCACCCAAATGTCACATCAGCGCCACCTCATTTTCCTCTTTTCCTCCCCCAAAGTTTGGAAATGGTATTCCCCCAATCCCCCTTTTTTTTATTATATAAACTTTGATTGAAAAAAAGTCAAAAAAAATTTGGCCAATAGGAATGCTCGGTGCACAAGGGGAATAATCCCCGAAGTCCCCGAAATTTTAACGGGGGGCGGTGTTCCCTTTCTCCACCGAAGCCACCTCACCTTCCCGACTCTCTTCCCCGTGACCACACCAACCAGTATAAATATGTATACAAAAAGTCAGTTTGACCTCTACTCGGTTTGACCTCTACTCATAAGTAGGTAAATTGATTTTTAAAGATACCCTTACTCTTTTCAAATTTACCATTTGTCTTCCTTTGTTTTTTTGGTTTTTTTATTCATAAGCTTCTTAAACTTGCCATTTAAATCCAAAAAGTGATTCACTCATAATATGATTCAAACGTTTTTAATACTCCTCCGTCCCATTAAAAGTGTCTTGGTTTGAAAAACACAAAGTTTTAGGCATATTAAATGATTGTTTTTTTTGCTTGCCATATGACAATAATACCCTTGTCATATGTGGGTCCATGATATCTTTTATTTATTTTAGTTGTGTTTTTAAGGGTAAATTTGGAAATTGGCTAATAATTTTTTAAAGTGGACACATGAAATAGGACAAATAAAAAAGAGAATGTGGACACTTCTAATGGGACTGAGGGAGTAGTATTTTCAATAGATATTTAAATTATGTGCATTGGATGGGCAAATGAACATAAGTGTCACAATCTCTAACATGTGGATAATTCCTATTGGTAGAAGCTTTGATCTACGTGTCAGATCCATTATCATAACCTAATTATTCTTTGTGTGTTGATTGAAACACTTGTGTCCTTTCTCTCGTCTTTGTTTTTCCATGCCAACTATACTGTTTTGTCGTCCCATCCTCTTACGTTTTGACTCGTAAAAAAATAATTAGTATGAAATCGATTAAGAACGTCACTTATTTTTTCCTAAATGGTTATTAAACAATACATAACCTTTTTATGGCCTTAAAAACCGCATTTTAGCTCTTAGTATACTTCTCACAGTTACAAATTATCATTATTTATGAAACCTAAGATTTATTGGGGGCTAAATTATATGTTAAGTTCTAATCTTAATATATGCTTCCTACAATCCAGGTGACTGGTACTCGAAAGCTTTAAAGTAAACCATTTTATTTTTTTTATGTTTTGGATTTAACTTTAAGGATATTGGAATGATGAAGTTATCAACCCCGGATCTTCCAATAATAATATCCCAAGAAATTGATATGGATGATTTCAGTGGTCTATTCGAAAGACAATAATTGTGTTGTCATCATAACAAAAGTAGGAAGATGAAATCACACGAGCATATTTAGTTAGAGGTTTTGTGTCAACCACGTGACCATCACTTTTCCTTCAAGAAACGATTAGTGGTAGCAAGAGCTTTTAGTCCCCCTCATTTGGTCAATAAGAAAAAAAGTTATGGTATAGTATAAATACAGGAAGATATTTTGTAAGTGTTAGTGATTTATAAAAGAAGAACGTGGAAATTAAAAAGATATATTTAGGAACTCTTTTATTATGTGGGTATAATTAATAGATTTCACGATAGACAAATTGTTAAATAGTTTTTAAGTGAATGACATTTTATGTACTCTATGTTTTAACTAAGTTTAAGTCGTCCTATAACGAACGAATTTACAAAGGATGTGGTTCATGTTTAAGCTTTTACACATGTGGTGTCCTTTTATCCTATCAAAGTTAGTTTTTCGCATCAAATCCACCCATTTGTCACTCTTATGAAAGCATTTTCGTCATAGTTTTTGGTATGTATGAATGGGAGACGAAATGGAATAGATCACTGCGAGGAATTGAAATAAAAAAATGGTGTTTAGTTGATTAATGGAATGGAATACAAGTTACGCAATGTTGTTCCATTTAAAGAGATTGTGATGTTGGCATTATTTTTAGCAAAATTGGAAATTTACATGTCTAAAAATAGAGATGATGAGAAAGTGGGTTCTTTATTGATCGATTAAAATCGCGGGTGCAAAAATGGTGATAGCCCTTTAGATTTTTTGTAATGAGGTGTTCTTTTTTAATGAGAAATGACATGATTGGCCTCATGCAAATGACGCATGATCAAATTTAAACACCAAAAATTAATTAGATTAGAGATAAAGGATATAACACATAAAGAATAGTAACACAGAGGATATGCCTATAATTTCCTTCGTTGGAGGATACCACTTATGGGTTGATATAAACTTAAAGGACATAAAATGCAATTTACTCTCGTTTCATGATAGACAAATTGTTAAGTAGTTGTTCAGTCCAGAGCCGGCTCAACCTTATTGGAGGCCTAAAGCGAAACTAAAATCGGGGGCCCTTTCCAAAATTTCATTGTACTAAACCCTTTTTTTTTTCTTTATTCCTGCTTGGGAACAGAAAATAAACTAATCAATTCATTCTAATCATTCACATTAATCAAGTAACAAAACGTATGTTTAATAACTTGTAAATCTCATACCATGATTCAGACTACTCACACAAATAAATTCACATAAATAAACTAAACAATATACAGAATCTATTCAAACTATTACAAATAGATAGTTCATTAGAAATTCGTAAGAAATTTCTAGAAATATAACATAAATGCACAATTATAATGTGAAGCTTATGACTTAAAAAAGTGAGAAATAGAGATTTCTTAGAAGAGAGTGTATCATATTCAGTAGTGCAATAGCGCATAACATACTATGTAAATATAAAGGGGGCTTGAAATTTGGGGCCCTTAAAAAAAAGTGAGGGCCCTAGGCATTTGCCTCAATTCTTAAGCCGCTAGGGCGGCACTGTTGTCCACAATAATATACTATCTGAATGGCTTGATATAAACTTAAAGGACATAAAATGCAATTTACTCTCGTTTCATGATAGACAAATTGTCAAGTAGTTGTCCATAATAACATACTGTCTGAATGGCTTTTATGAATTACTACGTTTTTTCAGCGCACGTGGTGTGACGGGTTTCACATAATTTATTTTTAATACCAATTTGTTAAGACAACTAATATATCAATTAACAAAGAGCAGTTGAGTATCCTACAAAAGTACTTGTGTTTAAGAAGGTATACTACAATCTTATCAATCATTCGAAAACTCATTAACTTTTATAAGTTGCTACCTTCAATGAATAATGCAACGTACTACCTATTCTATATAACAACAAATAAGATTGTAAACAGTACTGATTACTTAGTGGGTCTTTTCCTTCTTATTTACCTGCAACACGTGTTTTCTTATAGGATTATCTGTGTTCTTTTCTGTTAAACACGTAGCAAAGCTACATTTAGTAGCTATTAACCGTGTCCTTATTAAGATCTTCCTGCCCATTCTGATGCACTCTTCTTCTCTATCTCTTACTTTTCCAGGTTAGTAACTTCTCAAATTAGCTCTATTTTTGCTTTTTCGCTTTTAATCTGGGTTTTCTTTCTGGTTGGTACTTTGTTTTACAGTAGTTAATTATTAGTTTTTCTCTTTGCAGCAGATTAGTATTTTCGGTTTTAAAGCTTTTACGAAACTTGGTCGAGTAAATTTCTTTGTCATTGTATTGGATGCTCATAAGGTGTTTGATAAAATGCTTAAACAAAAACTTACCTTTGGCTTCAATTGTTGCTTTCTTTTGAGCAAATTTTTTTTCTCTCCATTTGTTAAATGCGTTGTCTTTTAAATCATCATGTGATCTGGGTGAAATTCATTACACCATTACATGACTCCATTGTTATAATTATTGTATAAAAGTCAAAAGTGGAGCATTGCAAATGGGTAGAAGGTAGGTTGTATATTTTTAAAAAAAAAAATTAAAGAATGAAGTTACGTTTTTCAGAAATTTAAATGAGGTTCTGGACTTTTGAAACACGCTATGTTTATTAATAGGATGCTATAGTTACATTAGTTGGTGAAGGAAGGATTTGTCTTCACTAATTTAGCTCCACTTATTTGTATTGGTGGTAGGCTACATTATTTTTGTTCTATCATTCAAACTATAACTTTCAAACAGGTCTCCTTAGCTTAGTGGCTCTGTAGTTTTTGTACTCCTTAATATGTTGTCTCTTTCTTCAATAAGCGTATATGTCAATTTAAAATGGATATATAGGTACTACATATTTGTCATTTAGGTTAATACTGTTGTTTGGCTTTTGTCTATGTGTAACTTATTTTCAAATCTTGATATTCTTCAAGTACATAAACCTGTATTATGTGAAATTATTTGTGTGCATTTTTTGTTGGGCTGCATTTTAAATTTCATTTACAAAATGTTCTTAACTTTCTAATCTCAAGATATAATATGCTGAAATAAATGAAGTTAGAAGTTTCGCTTTACTTTTTATGTTGGTATCGTTCTATTAAATATTATCTCCATCTTTACTGAATTATATTTCCTACACATGCAGTGTTGCCTTGGAAGTTTGCCTCTTTATTTTGTCTAGGTATGTTTTTATCCTTTTTATACCGTATAACTCGAAATATGTAATTTTAGTGGCTTTTGATACTGTATAACTCGAATTACGTTTAATATTTTAGTGGCTTTTGCATCAGTTCTTTATATAGGTATTGTCGTTTTATATTTATTTAAGGATTACAATCTGAATCTTAGAAGATAACGATTATATTTATTTAAGGATTACAATCTGAATCTTAGTATACATTTGATCTCATGAATCTTAATTCAAGCGGTTCACATAGGAAAAGAGGTCGTCCCTCGAACTCTACTTTTGGTTTTCCTACAAGTTCGGATTCCTCAGGAAATAACACCAATTGTTTAGAATCGTTATCGTCTAAACGTTTGTCACTTCTTGAAAAAAATAAACGCCCACTTGATGCTTATCATCATCAGGTACCTTCTGTTAACGCGGGTGTGCATACTTCTTATGTTCGTCGTCCGTCTGTTTCTACGTCTTCCGAACACTTTTCACAGCTTTCTATTTTTTCTTCCTTGTACATTGATGTTGGTGATTGTCGTTTTTGTTTGTGAGTTTTGTGGCGCACTTTTTGGTTTGATGAACGCTTAAAGTCTTTCCCAGCTAGCATGGGCATTAGATATACAGGGTGTTGTACCGGTGGTCGTGTAGTTCTTCCAAAGTCCTTAGATCCTCCCGATTGCATTAAGAAGCTTTTTGAATCGTATGATTTCCATAAGAACATTCGTGCGTATAACTCAATGTTTGCAATGACATCCTTTGGTGCAACCGTGGACGAGTCGGTCAATCTTACACCTGGCCCTTACGTGTTCAAAGTAAGCGGTCAAATTTGTCATCGTATTGGTTCATTTTGTCCACCATCTGGCTGTCGTCCACGATTTCTACAGATGTATATCTATGATACCGAATATGAGCTTCAAAATAGGCTTGGGTGTTTTGGCGAGCATGGTGCGCCTTCTTTGGATGAAGAGGTTGTGCTTTTATTGATGCGCACGCTTGATGAAATTAATGGATTGGTCAAACTGTTTCGTACTGCTCGCGATATTTGTACTTCATCTGATGTTCCTAACTTTATTATACGGTTGCATAACAGCATTCCTGAGATGCGTTATGATACACCTGCTGTAGGAACTATTGGGGGTATTGTGTGTGATACTGATAATATGTCGTCTGATTACGATATTGTTATACGTATGAAGGACGATGTACCTCAAAGGGTTAGTAAACTGCATTCTCAATACATGTCTTTACAGTACCCCCTGCTGTTTTTATTCGGTGAACACGGTTGGTCTCCTTCGCTACGGTTAACCGGTGACGGTATCGGTAAAGATAGACGACTAACTATGAGTATGTTTTACAGCTATCACCTTCATGATCGTTTCAATATACATACTCATTTGCTTAGAGGTGGTCGTCTTTTCCAACAATTTCTGGTTGACGCATACGTGTGCATCGAGCAAAATAGATTAGACTACATACGATCACATCAGAATCAGTTAAGAGGTGAGTATTTACAAGGTATTCATGATGCTATAAATCGTGGTGACACAATCGGTCATGATATTGGCAAACGCACCATCTTGCCTTCGTCGTTTACCGGAGGACCTCGATATATGTATAAACATTATCAAGATGCGTTAGCTATTTGCAGTGTTCATGGTAATCCACAATACTTCATAACGTTTACATGTAATGCGAAGTGGCCGGAAATGAGCAGGTTCTTAGCCGGGTCACATGTATTAAGCCACAAGATCGTCCAGATATTATTGCTCGACTCTTTCAACTAAAGGTTGATGCGTTTATTAAATATCTAAGATCTGGAGATCCTTTTGGAGAGGTCGCTGCAGGTACATCCGGCTGTATTTGATTCTTTTCTGTTTACCATCGAACAAATAGGCAACCGTTGTTTACTATAGTTTTTTCCTAAACCAGATTTATATACCATTGAGTTCCAGAAGAGAGGGCTTCCACATTGTCATACACTCTTATGGGTTAAGCCTCCATACAAAATTAATGTTCCAAATGAGGTCGATAATTTTATATCTGCTCAGATACCAGACCCCAATCTAGAACCTGTGTTGTACAAAATCGTGACTGACATGATGTTGCACGGACCGTGTGGGTTAGCAAAGCCGAATTCCTCTTGTATGTCTAATGGTAATTGTTCAAAGCATTACCCGAAGACATACGAAGATGTGACAAGATATGACAAACACGGTTATGTTCATTACAAAAGATCAGTCAATGGGTTTTCTGTTGTAAAAAATGGCATCACTATGGACGACTCACACGTCGTTCCTTACAACCGAAAGCTACTTTTACGCTTCGCTGCGCATATTAACGTTGAGTGTTGTGGTTGGAATATGGTTATTAAATACTTATTCAAATACATCTCAAAGGGCGCTGATCGTATACGTTTTACAATCAATAAACGATCTGATGCTCAATGTGCTATCTCTCAACGATCGGACAACCATGTTGATGAAGTTAAAAATTTTGTCGATGGAAGGTATATATGTCCGCATGAGGCTGCCTGGAGAATTTTTGAATTCCCCATTCATAACCGAAATCCCGCTGTTCAGGTGCTTGCGGTCCATTTAGAAAACATGCAGCGTGTTACTTTTAGAGATTCTGAAACGCTTGGAAATGTTGTTAACAATCCTGTTGCGGGACGAACAACATTAACTGAATGGTTGGTTAGTAATACAAATGACAGAGCCGGTATAGGTAGACATCTTACGTATGTCAATTATGTATCGGCATTCAGATGGGACAATGCGGGAAAATGTTGGATTGCTAGGACACAACACCGTACTCCTGCTGTAGGTAGATTAGTATACATACATCCGTCTTGCGGTGAAACTTTTTTCTTACGTATGTTACTAAACCACCAAAGAGGCTGTCGAACATTCACCGATATACGAACAATTAATGGAGAAATTTTCCCCACTTACCGAGCCGCATGCGAGAAGCTTGGTTTGCTTCAAGGTGATAACGAATGGTCGTATGCATTAACTGAGGCTGCTTCATGGGCTACCTCCAAAGAATTGCGTTCCTTATTTGCACACATGTTACTATTCTATGAGGTATCCAACCCGTCTTCCTTATGGGAAAAACATTGGCGTCTAATGAGCGATGATGTCCCGCTAACCATTAGGTCAGCTACTGGTCTTCATATGACACACATACTTGATCAGGATTTGCAGAACCAAATCTTATTTGAATTAGAACTTATGCTTAATGGAAGTGCCAGCTCAACATCCTTACATCAGTATGGCTTACCTATGCCACCAACAGAATTCGAATCCATACTTGCAAACCGTCTCCTATTAGAGGAAAAAAATTATGACACGCAGGCACTCGCAACCCAACATGAACTGCTCATGAACGGCCTCCATGTCGGCCAAAAAGATATATATAACTCCATTATGAATGCAGTCATGCAAAACCAACAACTGCTTCTTTTTGTATACGGTCATGGCGGGACGGGTAAAACATACTTATGGACCACTATCATCTGCGCATTACGTTCTACAAGCAAAATAGTGCTTGCTGTTGCTGCCTCAGGAATAGCCTCACTTCTTTTACCATCAGGAAGAACAGCCCACTCAAGATTTAAAATACCCCTAAATCTTACGGATGACTCAATATGCCACATAAGTAAGAAAACACAGCTTGCCCAACTCCTTATAGAAACGAGTCTTATTATTTGGGATGAAGCCCCAATGAGTGATAGGCGATGCTTTGAGTCATTAGACAAAACCTTGAGAGACTTATTGGATAACCCATCTGTGCCTTTTGGTGGCAAATCGGTACTACTAGGCGGTGATTTTAGGCAAACCCTTCCTGTGAAGCCAAAAGCCTCAAAATCAGAAACCATAGATTCCTCGCTACCTAGATCGTACCTATGGAGGTACTTTACCGTCTCAAAGTTGTTTGAAAACATGCTCTTACATAGACCAGGCCTTAGTGCAACTGATCGGTCTGAAATAGAGTGGTTTTCTACATGGCTTTCTAGATTTAGGAGACGGGAAACTTGGTTCCTTAGCACACAACCTGCAGCCTGATGCTAAAACAATCGAAATTCCGTCACGTTTTCTGCTACCACCTGTTGCCAGCTCTCTGGAAACTCTAATCCGATTTATTTATAATGAAGAAACTCTTAGACATCCGACTATCTCAAACTTTTCAGATAAGGCAATCATTTGTCCAAAAACACAAAACAGCAGACCACATAAACAATGTCATCCTTGCCATGTCTGATGGCCAAACTGTACCATATCTAAGTTCAGATTCCATGACACCTCACGCAAACAGTGGTGAGGAAATAGAGGCCCTTTATCCAATTGAGTACCTACATGATCTGAATTTTAATGGCTTCCCACCACACGAATTACAGCTGAAACCTGGTGTACCGATAATCTTACTACGTAACATTAATCAGTCAATGGGTCTTTGCAACGGTACCCGGCTGTTGGTTTCTCGCCTCCTGCCAAGATTAATTGAAGCTCAAATAATCACTGGAACAAACATTGGACATCGCGTATACATTCCTCGAATTACTTTCGTTAAAAACGACCCTGATATACCATTCATTTTCAAAAGACGACAGTTTCCGGTTAAGATTTGTTACGCAATGACAATAAATAAAAGTCAAGGTCAATCATTAGGAAAAATTGGCATCTACCTACCAGAACCGGTTTTTAGCCACGGACAATTATATGTTGCATTTTCAAGAGCTAAGTCTGTAAATGCCTTAAAAGTACTTACCTTACCTTATGAAGGAGCGAACGATACACAAACAACAAATATAGTATACACTGATTTCTTAGAGAGCATATGCTAAGAAATGGTAGTAACTAAATAATCCGCCTTCCATTACTATTACAATTTATAGTATAGATAACAAACTTTACATCATATTGATTTGTTACTCCTCCTAATATGCTTTATACTGCTAACCCAAAAATTTATGTAACAGGAATAACAAAATGGCGTGTAGAGGCGTATCTATGATAAGAGATGAAGACAGTGCTGATCCAATAGAGGTTCGTTTAATACGACAATGGCAATCCTTTGCAATTAAAGACGAATGTTGCTACCTGTTCGTAGATAAAGAGGTACAACTATATACACCTAAAAAAAATTACATTTTCTTTTAAATAAATATACATCCTAAACAACATATATGTATACAGGGCTATGCGATTGAAGGTTGTGGTCATAACCGTGACAAAGCGTATTTTGAAGTCAAGATGAACCTCCAAGGATGTTACAGAATCTCTAATTATCTATCACAAAAGCCCCGCAAAAGCTATAATGTGGTGCCTCAACAAGCGACCATCAAAATATCAAAAGGGACCTCTTTCATGCCTATCGATCCTTCGGGCTTCCCGTCACACTACTTTAACTTCCTACCATTTGGAGTTCTTCCCAGCAAGCTTCACACAAACTTCCTGCTTACAGGTTTCAACCCATTAAAGAAGTTAAATACATATTCATACATCAAAAATACTACTAACCAGTAAATATGTTACAGATTATATTGGTCGCTTTGACACAATAACTATGGACAAACCAATGCCATCAGGAAGAAGACTATTCAAATTCCTGCTAGAAGATCTAGAGTAAGAAACTCATTAATCTTGCTGGATTCAAATGAAATTTCAATTAGTTTGTTGCTTTTTGGTTTGCCTTTTCAGGCGCCTCTAATTTATATTTTTCTTTCTGTAATCCTGGATGTATGAGACTCAACTAATCATTAAGCTAAAACTATTTTCAATAATTTATATTTCTTGAAATTTTGTATACCTGATATAAACATCTTGCAGTGAAAACTACATTGAGGTCGCATTGTGGCAAGAAATAGCGGATGCAGTAAACATAGAAAAGCTGGTCAACACACCTTTTCCGTGCATTGTCGCAGTAACTTCAATGAAGGTCAAAGAACACCAACAAATTCAACTTGAATCGAATTCACCAACACATGTGTACATCAACCCAGAAGTCTCTGACACTGCTGACCTAATTGAAAGGTATAATACTCTTATAATCCCTAACATTAGATGAACAATCACAAACAACAAAAATAAAGACATAAGCATCGTTTCAGGTTCAAAACAAAGTATAGCAACATACCAGAGCACCTAAGAGGTCGCTTTACTATTGCACAGTTGTTACAAATGAATCCGGCTCAAAACTTTGTAAGCTAATCACTTACCCTACTTTGTCCTTTGATTTCAATAATAGTAAATAGTTATACTTCTAATTCGACACTGCTTGCAAAACAACAGGAACAAAGATTCTCATGTATGGCAAAAGTGACGGACATCATTCACAATAAAATATGGTTCTACAGAGGCTGCATCCATTGTAACCGAAAGCTGCTTAGACGATCACCTGGTTGGGCATGTTCATATCATCCGAACGAGCAACAACTAAACTTCATGTAAGCCAACCAACAAGAAAAAAATGCCAACATATTTAATATAAATATTTTTAACTAACACCCATCTAAAACAGGTACTGTGTGAATGTTGTTTTACAAGACGGAACAGACAGTACCACGGTAACCCTCTTTGATACAGCAGTCTATTCGTTGATACAGATTAATGCAATGACAATGGTGATAGAAAAAGGTTTTGAAGATCCCTACATGCTCCCAGACCCATTACACGAAATCGTAGGCAAAACAAAGGTGTTTCAGCTCCAATTCAACAACCGTCAGCAGCAAGGATCCACAAAGTTTGTAAGTAATCAAATACTTCAAACTCCAGTTGTCTCAGATACACAAGGTCAGGAAATACAAGCAGCTGAGCAAGGTAACCCCCTCTGACTACACCTTATGCATTCCTTATAACTAAAACTAAAGCAACTAAAAACCATTTTCTAAATGTAGGTAGGGCAGCAAACACTTCAACAACACCCGTAACAACACCAGCATCCTTACCGCCACCAAACCAACAGATGGCTGCAAATACCCCAGGTAAATTTCAACTCCACCCTGTTTATAATTTTCATATTAATCTGATTAAAAAAAGAGTTAAAACTAGGTGATAATGTAAAATATAACTAACATATATTTTACTTGGTTTTAAGTTTATAGGTTTTATATATATCATCATTTATTGAACCCTTCACCCTTATAATGCTTTATATTTTCATCTTCCAACAGTACCAACAGTCATGAGTGCAGCAACATTAACAAAACTACAAGACATATTACCAGGTACAAAATCCTACAACCCAACAAAATGCAACACTAATTTATTTACAATACAAACCCATAAATACATGCTTTTCTTACCCACTTGCAGGAGAAGGCAGTTCAACAGCAACAAAACGCCAACTACAATTTGACATGCCAGGTAATAATTTTTATTACTCACCATACACCCAATAAACAATCATACAACCATACTAACAATAATGTCTTCCAAAACAGAAGTCAAGCGATGCTGCACCGACGAGTAGATGCTTACGACCCAAACCTTTTGGTAGTATTGGATAGACGTGGATACAACCATGCTTTTTGAACATGAACGAAACATCCAACAACCATGACCCATTACATGTGCCCTTGGTTTTGTATATAGAATCACATGTAGTAGATAAATAAAAGTGGTCATGTAACTATCCATAAACTACTTTTATGTTGCTATGTTTATCGTTATCCCAACTACGTTAACGCTTGAACAAAAGTAAACCTACAACCCTACTTCCCCGCCGCGAAGCGCGGGGTCCAACCCTAGTTGTGAACAAAATGCAACATGCCATATAATGTATTGACCCGTTACAAAATACAGGATGTGTGACCTAAGTGATGGATTGACCTGTTACAGTTCACAACACGATACTACTTATTGTTAGTTTATTAGTCATCCTGTGATATGTTACGTGTGACTATTTTTGTTTACACAATTCTCCCTACTCAACTGTGGATATATGCCCATTTCCTTAGCACCCACTTCCATTCCCCTCCATTCACACAATTCACCACGAAGCCATAATTCACAAACATCATATTCAATGACAAGATCACTGACCGTAAGATTGATTCTTAATTCCAATCACGTGTGCCTAAGCATATTCAGTTAAAATGGGATCCTAGTAAAGTCCGAAAGTGCTGCCTGTTCAATGACAAAACATAAAATAATAACATAAATTATATTTAATGTAATATTACCTCTTTCTCACTAGACCATTTCCTTAAGGAGTACAAGTCCTACTTATAATTAAAATTAAAGGGTTTTTTTTTTTTTTTTTTTTTTTTTTTTTTTTTTTATGAGTTTCTCTATATTTTAACCTGCACTCATCAAAGAATATGTCAGTGCGTTAAAAGACCGTGTGTAGTGGAGGGGCTCCATGAGCTTTATGAGATTAAAATATTATAAAGTATTATGAGGGGCTCCATGTAGCTTTATGGGAAAATATGTGTATAGTTAGTTGTCTGTAGGCTTTATATGGCTTTATAAATTATTAGGTAATCATTGCTTAATTATTAATTTTATTTAAATTAAAAGTATTTAAAAAGAATAATAATAATATTGATAATAACAATATTAAAAGAAAATTTATAAAATAAAAAAATAATATTCAAACGGCTAGTTTTGAAACGGTTACTTTTTCAACGACTACTTTTCAAACGACTACTTTTTAAACGGCTACTTTTTAAACGGCTAGTTTTCTAACCCTATAAATACAAGACAGAAAACCAATTCGCAGTCACAATTATCACTCACAATTCAATCTACACAGAAACAATCAAAGATATAGGGGAGGGTGAAGTTAGCTTTGTGCTGCTCCCGATAGATGTCTTGTGTGAGTTGGACTCCCATTTGTTGGCTAATACCAGGGTGCGCCTCCATCATGGCTTGAAAAAGAGTGTTACATCTCGTACACTTCCAGTGTACATCCCGCCACTTAGAAGCGATCTGATCGGTGTTGCGGTCGTTTGTTTGGCTTATTTCATTGAATTCCTCCAACACATGGGCCAAAAGAAGACTTATTATCAGGTGGATTATGGTTGACATTGATTCAGGCCGTCACCAACGTGATCTCCTCATTATCAATCCAAGGTGCCATTTTTTAGAGATGTTAAAAAATTGTGGGTTTTTTATACTGGAGAAGAAATATGTGTACTGGTGGGAGGTTTTTTAGTGTATGATGGTTTGTTGATTTGATATTTATAATTGTTGATTTATATTTAAATGATATTTTTTACCAAAAAACCGACTTATCACTCACAATTCAATCTACACACAAACAATCAAAGATATGAGTGAGGGTGAAGTCGATTTCGTACCGCTCCAGATAGATGTCTTGTGTGAGTTGGACTCCCATTTGTTGGCTAATACCAAGGCGCACGTCCATCGTGGCGTAAAAGAGGGTGTTCCATCTCGTACACTTCAAGTGTATGTCCCGCCACTTAGAAACGATCTGGTCGGTGTTGCGGTCGTTTTCTTTGCTTATTCGATTGAATTCCTCCAACACATTGGGCCAAAAAGAAGACCTACTATCAGGTGGATGATGGTCGACATTGATCCAGGCCGTCACCAACGTGATCTCCCCATTATCAGTCCACGGTGCCATTTTTTAAAGATGTTAACAAATTGTGGGTTTTTTATACTGGAGAAGAAATATGAATATGTGTAGTGGTGGGAGGTGTTTTTAGTGTATGATGGTTTGTTGGTTTGATATTTTTAATTTTTGATTTATATTTAAATGATTTTTTTTAAAAACCGACTTATCACTCACAATTCAATCTACACACAAACAATATAGATACGAGTGAGTGTGAAGTCAGTTTCGTGCTGCTCCCGATAGATGTCTTGTGTGAGCTGGACTCCGACTTGTTGGCTAATACCAAGGCGCGCCTCCATAGTGGCTTAAAAGAGGGTGTTCCATCTCGTACACTTCAAGTGTACGTCCCGCCACTTAAAAGCGATCTGGTCGGTGTTGCGGTCGTTTGCTTTGCTTATTAGATTGAATTCCTCCAACACATTGGGCCAAAAAGAAGACCTATTATCAGGTGGATTATGGTTGACAATGATCCAGGTCATCACCAAAGCGATCTTTTCATTATTAGTCCACGATGCCATTTTTTAGAGATGTTAAAAAATTGTGGGTTTTTTATGCTGGAGAAGAAATATGTGTAGTTGTGGAAGGTTTTTTAGTGTATTATGGTATTTTGGTTTTATATTTATAATTATTGATTTGTATTTAAATGATTATTTTAAACCGACATATCACTCACAATTCAATCTACACACAAACAATCAAAGATATGGGTGAGGGTGAAGTCGGTTTGGTGCTGCTCCCGATAGATGTCTTGTGTGACTTGGACTCCCATTTGTTGGCTAATACCAGGGTGCGCCTCCATCGTGACTTGAAAGATGGTGTTCCATCTCGTACACTTCTAGTGTACATCCCACCACTTAGAA
Organism: Ambrosia x helenae; assembly: GCA_030844895.1. Lineage (NCBI taxonomy): Eukaryota > Viridiplantae > Streptophyta > Magnoliopsida > Asterales > Asteraceae > Ambrosia > Ambrosia x helenae. The sequence goes on along the minus strand of JAUTDX010005227.1, from coordinate 20,368 downwards.
GCGATCTGATTGGTGTTACGGTCGTTTGTTTGGCTTATTTGATTGAATTCCTCCAACACATTAGGCCAAAAAGAAGACCGATTATCAGGTGGATTATGGTTGACATTGATCCAGGCCATCAACAACGCGACCTCCTCATTATCTGTCCACGGTGCCATTTTTTAGAGATGCTAAAAAATTGTGGGTTTTTTATACTTGAGAAGAAATATGTGTAGTGGTCTGAGTTTTTTAGTGTATGATGGTTTTTTGGTTTGATATTTATAATTGTTGATTTATATTTAAATGATTTAAAAAAAATCGGCTTATCACTCACAATTCAATCTACAGACAAACAATCAAAGATATGAGTGAGGGTGAAGTCGGTTTCGTGCTACTCCTGATAGATGTCTTGTGTGAGTTGGAATCCCATTTGTTGGGTAATACCAAGGTTTACCTCCATCGTGGCTTGAAAGACGGTGTTCCATCTAGTACACTTCAAGTGTACGTCCCGCCACTTAGAAGCGATCTCATCGGTGTTACGGTCATTTGTTTTGCTTATTCGATTGAATTCCTTCAACACATTGGGCCAAAAAGAAGACCTATTATCACCTGGATTATGGTTGACATTGATTTTGGCCATCACGAACGCGATCTCCTCATTATCTGTCCTCGGTGCCAATTTTTAGAAATGCTAAAAAATTGTGGGTTTTTCATACTAGAGAAGAAATATGTGTAGTGATGTGAGGTCTTTTAGTGTATGATGGTTTTTTAGTTTGATATTTATAATTGTGGATTTATATTTAGATGCTTTTTTTTAAACCGACTTATCACTCACAATTCAATCTACACACAAACAATCAAAGATATGGGTGAGGGTGAAGTCGGTTTAGTGCTGCTCCCGATAGATGTCTTGTGTGACTTGGACTCCTATTTGTTGGCTAATACCAGGGTGCGCCTCCATCGTGACTTGAAAGATGGTGTTCCATCTCGTACACTTCCAATGTACATCCCACCACTTAGAAGCGATCTGATTGGTGTTGCGGTCGTTTGTTTGGCTTATTTCACTGAATTCTTCTAACACGTGGGCCAAAAGAAGACCTATTATCAGTTGGATTATCGTTGACATTGATCCAGGCCTTCACCAACGCGATCTCCTCATTATCAGTCCAAGGTGCCATTTTTTATAGATGTTAAAAAATTTTGGGTTTTTTATACCGAAGAAGAAATATGTGTACTGGTGGGAGGTTTTTTAGTGTATGACGGTTTGTTGATTTGATATTTATAATTGTTGATTTATATTTAAATGATTTTTTTTTTAAAAAACCGACATATCACTCAGAATTCAATCTACACACAAACAATCAAAGATATGAGTGAGGGTGAAGTCGATTTCGTGCTGCTCCCGATAGATGTCTTATGTGAGTTGGAGTCCCATTGGTTTGCTAATACCAAGGCGCACCTCCATCGTGGCTTAAAAAAGGGTGTTCCATCTCGTACACTTGAAGTGCATGTCCCGCCACTTAGAAGCGATCTGGTCGGTGTTGCGGTCGTTTGCTTTGCTTATTCGATTGAACTCCTCCAACACATTGGGCCAAAAACAAGACCTACTATCAGGTGGATTATGGTTGACATTGATCCAGGCCGTCACCAACGCGATCTCCTCATTATCAGTCCAGGACGCCATTTTTTAGAGATGTTAAAAAATTGTGGGTTTTTTATACTGGAGAATAAACATGAATATGTGTAGTGGTGGGAGGTTTTTTTAGTGTATGATGGTTTGTTGGTTTGATATTTATAATTTTTGATTTATATTTAAATGATTTTAAAAAAAAAAAACAGACTTATCACTCACAATTCAATGTACACACAAACAATCAAAGTTACGACTGAGTGTGAAGTCGGTTTCGTGCTGCTCCCGATAGATGTCTTGTGTGAGTTGGACTCCGATTTGTTGGCTAATAGCAAGGCGTGCCTCCATCGTGGCTTAAAAGAGGGTGTTCCATCTCGTACACTTCAAGTGTATATCCCACCACTTAGAAGCGATCTGGTCGGTGTTGCGGTCGTTTGCTTTGATTATTCGATTGAATTCCTCCAACACATTGGGCCAAAAAGAAGACCTACTATCAGGTGGATTATGGTTGACATTGATCCAGGCCATCACCAACGGGATCTCTTCATTATTAGTTCACGGTGCCATTTTTTAGAGATGTTAAAAAATTGTGGGTTTTTTTATACTGGAGAAGAAATATGTGTAGTTGTGGGAGGTTTTTTAGTGTATTATGGTTTTTTGGTTTGATATTTATAATTGTTGATTTATATTTAAATGATTATTTTAAACCAACTTATCACTCACAATTCAATCTACACACAAAAAATCAAAGATATGGGTGAGGGTGAAGTCAGTTTGGTGCTGCTCCCGATAGATGTCTTGTGTGACTTGGACTCCCATTTGTTGGCTAATACCAGGGTACGCCTCCATCGTGACTTGAAAGATGGTGTTCCATCTCGTACACTTCCAGTGTACATCCCACCACTTAGAAGCGATCTGATTGGTGTTACGGTCGTTTGTTTGGCTAATTTGATTGAATTCCTCCAACACATTGGGCCAAAAAGAAGACCGATTATCAAGTGGATTATGGTTGACATTGATCTAGGCCATCACCAACGCGACCTCCTCATTATCTGTCCACGGTGCCATTTTTTAGAGATGCTAAAAAATTGTGGGTTTTTTATACTTGAGAAGAAATACGTGTAGTGGTCTGAGGTTTTTTAGTGTATGATGGTTTTTTGGTTTGATATTTAAAATTGTTGATTTATATTTAAATGATTTTAAAAAAACCGGCTTATCACTCATAATTCAATCTACACACAAACAATCAAAGATATGAGTGAGGGTGAAGTCGGTTTCGTGCTACTCCCGATATATGTCTTGTGTGAGTTGGACTCCCATTTGTTGGGTAATACCAAGGTGCACCTCCATCGTGGCTTGAAAGACGATGTTCCATCTAGTACACTTCAAGTGTACGTCCCACCAAATAGAAGCGATCTCATCGGTGTTACGGTCATTTGTTTTGCTTATTCGATTGAATTCCTTCAACACATTGGGCCAAAAAGAAGACCTATTATCTCCTGGATTATGGTTGACATTGATTTAGGCCATCACGAACGCGATTTCCTCATTATTAGTCAATAGTGCCATTTTTTCGAGATTTTAAAAAATTGTGGGTTTTTTATACTGGAGAAGAAATATGTGTAGTTGTGGGAGGTTTTTTTAGTGTATGATGGTTTGTTGGTTTGATGTTTATAATTGTTGATTTATATTTAAATGATGTTTTTTTAAAACCGACTTATCACTCACAATTAAATCTACACACAAACAATCAAATACATGGGAGAGGGTGAAGACGGTTTCGTGCTGCTCCCGATAGATGTCTTGTGTGACTTGGACTCCCACTTGTTGGCTAATACCAGAGTGCGTCTCCATCGTGACTTAAAAGAGGGTCTTCCATTTTGTAAACTTCCAGTGTACATCTCACCACTTAGAAGCGTTCTGATCGGTGTTGCGGTCGTTTGTTTGGATTATTCGACTCAATTCCTCTAACACATTGGGGCAAAAAGAAGACCTATTATCAGGCGGATTATGATTGACATTGATCCAAGCCATCACCAACGCAATCTCCTCATTTTCTGTCCACGGTGCCAATTTTTAGAGATGCTAAAAGATTGTGGGTTTTTCATACTAGAGAAGAAATATGTGTAGTGGTGTGAGGTTTTTTAGTGTATGATGGTTTTTTAGTTTGATACTTATAATTGTGGATTTATATTTAAATGTTTTTGTTAAACCGACTTATCACTCACAATTGAATCTACACACAAACAATCAAAGATATGGGTGAGGGTGAAGTCGGTTTGGTGCTGCTCCCGATAGATGTCTTGTGTGACTTGGACTCCCATTTGTTAGCTAATACTAGGGTGCGCCTCCATCGTGACTTGAAAGATGGTGTTCCATCTCGTACACTTCCATTGTACATCCCACCACTTAGAAGCGATCTGGTTAGCGTTACGGTCGTTTGTTTGGTTTATTCGAATGAACTCCTCCAACACAATGGGCCAAATTAAGACCTATTATGAGGAAGATTATGGTTGACATTGATCTAGGCCATCACCAACGCAATCTCCTCATTATCTGTACATGGTACCATTTTTTAGATATGCTAAAAAATTGTGAGTTTTTCATACTAGAGAAGAAATATTTGTAGTGGTGTGAGGTTTTTTAGTGTATGATAGTTTTTTGGTTTGATATTTATATTTGTTGATATATATTTAAATGATTTAAAAAAAACGACTTATCACTCACAATTCAAGCTACACACAAACAATCAAAGATATGGGTGAGGGTGAAGTCGGTTTCGTGCTGCTCCCGATAGATGTCTTGTGTGAGTTGGACTCCTATTTGTTGGCTAATTCCAAGGTGCACCTCCATCGTGGCTTGAAAGAGGGTGTTTCATCCCATACACTTCAAGTGTACTTCCCGCCACTTAGAAGCGATCTGATCGGTGTAGCGGTCATTTGTTTTTCTTATTCGATTGAATTCCTCCAACACATTGGGCCAAAAAGAAGACCTATTATCAGGTGGATTATGGTTAACATTGATCCAGGCCATCACCAACGCGATCTCCTAATTATCTGTCCACGGTGCCATTTTTTAGAGATTTTAAAAACTTGTGGGTTTTTTATACTGTATAAGAAATATGTGTAGTTGTGGGAGCTGTTTTAGTGTATGATGGTTTGTTGGTTTGATATTTATAATTGTTGATTTATATTTAAATGATGTTTTTTTTAAATCGACTTATCACTCACAATTCAATCTACACACAAACAATCAAAGATATGGGTGAGGGTGAAGTCGGTATCGTGCTGCTCCCGATAGATGTCTTGTGTGACTTGGACTCCCATTTGTTGGCTAATACCAGGGTGCGCGTCCCTCGTGAATTAAAAGAGGATGTTCCATCTCGTACACTTCCAGTGTACATCTCACCACTTTGAAGCGATCTGATTGGTGTTGCGGTCGTTTGTTTGGCTTATTTGATTGAATTTCTCCAACACATTGGGCCAAAAAGAAGACCATAGTATCAGGCTGATTATGGTTGACATTTATCCAAGCCATCACTAACGCGATCTCCTCATTATCTGTCCACGATGCCTCTTCTTAGAGATGCTAAAAAATTGTGGGTTTTTCATGCTAGAGAAGAAATATGTGTAGTGGTGTGAGGTTTTTTAGTGTATGATGGTTTTTTGGTTTGATATTCATAATTGTTGATTTATCTTTAAATGATTTTTTTTTTTAAAAAAAAACCAACTTATGACTCACAATTCAATCTACACACAAACAATCAAAGATATGAGTGAGGGTGAATTCGGTTTCGTGTTGCTCCCTATAGATGTCTTGTGTGAGTTGGACTCCCATTTGTTGGCTAATACCAAGGTGCACCTCCATCGTGGCTTGAAAGAGGGTGTTCCATCTCATACACTTCTAGTGTACATTCCACCACTTAGAAGCGATCTGATTGGTGTTGCGGTCGTTTGTTTGGCTTATTCGATTGAATTCCTCCAACACATTGGGCCAAAAACAAGACGTATTATCAGGCGGATAATGGTTGAAATTGATCCAGGCCATCACCAACGCGATCTTCTCACTATTTGTCCACGGTGCCATTTTTTTAGATATGCTAAAAAATTGTGGGTTTTTCATACTGGAGAAGAAATATGTGTAGTGGTGTGAGGTTTTTTAGTGTATGATGGTTTTTTGGTTTGATATTTATAATTGTTGATTTATATTTAAATGATGTTTTCTTAAAACCGACTTATCACTCACAATTCAATCTACACACAAACAATCAAAGATATGGGTGAGGGTGAAGTCGGTTTCGTGCTGCTCCCGATAGATGTCTTGTGTGACTTGGACTCCCATTTGTTGGCTAATACCAGGGTGCGCCTCCCTCGTGAATTAAAAGAGGATGTTCCATCTCGTACACTTGCAGTGTACATCTCACCACTTTGAAGCGATCTGATTGGTGTTGCGGTCGTTTGTTTTGCTTATTTGATTGAATTCCTCCAACACATTGGGCCAAAAAGAAGACCATAGTATCAGGCTGATTATGGTTGACATTGATCCAAGCCATCACTAACGCGATCTCCTCATTATTTGTCCACTGTGCCAATTTTTAGAGATGTTAAAAAAATTGTGGGTTTTTCATACTAGAGAAGAAATATGTGTAGTGGTGTGAGGTTTTTTAGTTTATGATGGTTTTTTGATTTGATATTTATAATTGTTGGTGAAGCGATTCACATTTTGGGGAGACTAATGGAGAAGTATAGGGAGAAAAGGCGGGACTTGCATATGGTGTTTATTGACTTGGAAAAGGCATACGACAGTGTCCCGCGTAAGCTACTTTGGGATACCTTGGAACGTAAGAGGGTGCCGGGAAGTATATAGATATAATTAAGGATATGTATGAAAGGTCTGTCACCAGCGTTCGGGCTCCTATAGGGGATACCGATTCCTTTCCTGTGGAGATAGGACTCCATCAAGGGTCTGCTTTGAGCCCTTTCCTCTTTGCGATGGTTATGGATGAGTTGTCCAAATCGATTCAGGAGGCAGCGCCGTGGTGTATGCTTTTTGCCGATGATATTGTGTTAGTGGCGGAGACCAAAGAAAGTCTGAATGCGAGGGTAGAAGAGTGGAGAGCATCTTTAGAGAGCAAGGGGTTAAGGATTAGTCGCTCGAAGACAGAGTACCTCTACTGTGGTTTCAGTGATGCAGGTGACGTCAGTGACACGCAGATCACCATCGATGGCCAAGAGGTCCCGAAGACAACGACTTTCAAATATCTAGGATCTTTTGTTCAAAATGATGGAGAGATAGATAGAGATGTAACCCACCGTATTCAGGCCGGCTGGCGTAGATGGAAAGCAGCCTCTGGGGTTTGTGCGACAGGAGGTTCCCAACTAAACTTAAGGTAAATTCTATAGAGTTGCAGTCAGACCGGCTATGCTGTATGGGTCGGAGTGTTGGGCCATCAAGAAGACTCAAGCCCGCAAGATGGATGTAGCAGAAATGAGGATGCTTAGGTGGATGTGTGGGTACACAAGGTTAGACCGAATAAGAAATGAGCTTGTTAGGGAAAGGTTAGGATTGGCTAAGATTTCAGAGAAGATAAAGGAGTGGAGATTGAGATGGTTTGGGCATGTGAGGAGGAAGCAGACATCAGCGACAGTTAGAGTAGTGGAAGTGCTGACTGTTGAGGGTAGGAGGAGTAGAGGTAGACCCAAGTTGACCTGGGATAAGCGTATTGAACAGGATTTGATAGAGTTGCACCTCTCTGAGGACATGGTCCATGATAGGAGTTCGTGGAGACGTAGAATTAAGGCTAAGGATTCCTAGGAACTGCCCATCTTTCCGTTGGACTTGTTTTTGTGTTAGTAATCATGCTTGCATATATGTTGTGTACCATGTTATATATGTTCCTTTGACTGCCATGTTATTTTTTTTCATCTCTTACTTGACTGTTGGTACTTGGTAGTTTTATTTTATATATACCCAGTTTTTTTTTCTGTTTAGAGCCGGGGGTCTCCTTGGAAGCAGCCTCTCTATCCCTAGGGATTGGGGTAAGGTCTGCCTACATCCCACCCTCCCCAGACCCTACCAATAGTATTTCTATTTGTGGGATTTACTGGGTATGGTTGTTGTTGTTGTTGTTTGTATAATTATAATTGTTGATTTATACTTAAATGATTTTTTTTTAAAAAAAAACCCCGACTTATCACTCACAATTCAATCTACACACAAACAATCAAAGATATGGGTGAGGGTGAAGTCAGTTTCGTGCTGCTCCCGATAAATGTCTTGTGTGACTTGGACTCCCATTTGTTGGCTAAAACAAGGGTGCACCTCCATCGTGACTTAAAAGAGGGTGTTCCATCTCGTACACTTCCAGTGTTCATCTCACCACTTAGATGCGATTTGATCAGTGTTGCGTTCGTTTGTTTGGCTTATCCGATTAACTTCCTCCAACACATTAGGCCAAAAAGAAGACCTATTATCAGGCGGATTATGCTTGACATTGATCCAAGCCATTACCAATGCGATTTCCTCATAATCTGTCCACGGTGACAATTTTTAGAGATGCGAAAAAGTTGTGGGCTTTTCATATTAGAGAAGAAATATTTGTAGTGGTGTGAGGTTTTTTAGTGTATGATAGTTTTTTAGTTTGATATTTATAATTGTTGATTTATATTTAAATGATTTAAAAAAAAACCGATCGTTCAACGGTCATTTTATAAATTAAAACCATAACTTTTCAGCTTTCTCTCTCGCTATGTGTATAATGTTCCAAGCCAAAACGCCCCTATAGCCCCCACCCCCGGGCGGTGTGCCCGACGCTATGGGGGGTTATAGCGCCCGATAACAAGAGGCCATGAAGCAAGGGCTGTTCAAATCGCTCGTCGCTCGTTCGGAAAATGCTCGAAAAATGCTCGCTCGATCTTCTGCTCGGTTGTATATGAACCGATCGGCTCGGTTCGGTTTGTAAATGAGCCAAGCACGAGCAAAGGTACGCTCGGCTTGGTTCGGCTCGAATAGTTTTTTATTTATTTAATAATAAATATATACAATTTACAAATAAATTTATGGCTTTATATATAACATTCTATTGGATTTGACTCAGTATATGTAAACAAAATATAACCAGCCCACTTAACTCAATAAAAAAAAATAAGAATAGATTTAATAGTAAAACAATAAGTCATGAGGTGACTGTCTTGACTTCTTTATGTTATTAGTCGTCCATCGCTAATTGTCGCTTGATATGACACCTACGTCACAATGCAACAGTTGTTCTCTGACGTATGCTCATCACCTCACCAGCCTCAATCTAAGCCTCATCCTTGGACACTGGGATCTTAATATTAGTGTTATCATCGGACATTTCGACCTTAGTTGTCACCCGACAATGAAAACATTGAAGGAAACATCCCAATTTTATGATCGTCCATATTATTCTCCGCCCGATTCTTGCTCGGCGCTCACTCGAAAAATTTGTGCTCGACGAATGCTCGTTCGGTTTTTGGCTCGATTGTAAACGAGCTGCTCCGCTCGGTTCGGTTTGTAAACAAGCCAAGCACGAGCAAAGCTCCGCTCGGATCAGCTCGGCTCGTGTACAGCCCTACATGAAGCCCACTACACACTAAAGCAAACATTTATTCCAATAATCTTGCTCAAAAAACCATGATTACTTTAATAGTTGTCATCATGGTTTAATGTCATAAAGGGGTTATTAGAGCATTCTTATCAGCTCCATCATATCCCTACATTAAATTACACTAAAAATCACTATTGGACCTCAAAATTTTCTCTCACCTTCTTAAACAAATAATATTTTTTATACTTTTATCGTTACATTTTCTCTTTCTTGCTCACAATCACTTAGAAAAATCTATAACTTATAATAAAAGAATTGAATATTGATGAGTTGGCATTCAATGGAGGCCTCAACCCTCCTTTGAATGTGCCACGTGGCACGTTAAGGTGAGAGTTTTTAATTTATTTTTTTATTTTGTTTTTATCCATTCTCCTACACTTATCTAACCCTAATCTCTTTAAGAATTTAAAAACAAATACCCTCCTTTGAATGTGTCATGTGGCACGTTAAGGTGAGAGTTTTTAATTTATTTTTTTATTTTGTTTTTATCCATTCTCCTACACTTATCTAACCCTAATCTCTTTAAGAATTTAAAAACAAATACCCTCCTTTGAATGTGTCATGTGGCACGTTAAGGTGAGAGTTTTTAATTTATTTTTTATTTTGTTTTTATCCATTCTCCTACACTTATCTAACCCTAATCTCTTTAAGAATTTAAAAACAAATTTAGATTTTTCTCTCTAATGTTTCCTCCCACCATTTTTAAACGTTAATATCTTTTATATACGAGATTTTTTAAAGAAAAAAATTACACCAAATTAACGAGCGTTTTATTATCTTTCCAACGAGTACCATAGTGCTATATAAAAACGGAGAAAAAAACGACTATTTTTTATGGGGTTTCGTTCATACAGGAAAAAAAACACAAAGTGTTCAGGTTATTCATTAATCATGTTTTTTCTTTTAAACAAGGTTCTTATATACAATGTTGAAATTTAGCCCAATCACCATGCTATCATTGAAATTTTACTCTTCTAAAGATGGATATGTATACTTTATCAAGAGAAGCTACGAGAAAAAATCACGCAACACTGCAACACATGGTGTCACCTTATAGCAAGGTTATTTTTTTATTTATTTAATTACAAGAGTAATAATTATTACTATTAGTATTAGTATTATTAGAATGGTTATATTTTTCAACCCCGGGACACTCCCGGGATAAAAGCTACTATTAAAATATTTATAGGGGTGAACAGTTTTTTCTCTCCTCCACTCACAACTACTTACACCCACTCCATATAATTTGAGAGACATTCACATACATTTGGTCTCAAATGTGAATGCTCTTAAAGCTATAAGATTTGGAGAAAAAAAAACTAAAGAACGACACTTCACTAAAAGGGAATCCAAATTAAAAATAAAAGATTGACACTTTTTTATGTGTCATACAAATTACGCACAAATTTAAGCGTTGTGAATACTTCTTAGATGGCCAGATGGAATGCAAACAAAATCTTGATCAATATGAACACAAGTTTTTTAAATGAATCAAAAGATCAAACCATTTGAACTTTGATGATTTAAAAAACGTTCGAAGCACACGCCTCAAGGTTAAATGGCCCAAAAAACGAAGGCAACGCTTCATGGGATTTTATTGTACATGCGCCTCGTAGGAGCAGGGTTGAAGTGGTGTGCCTTAGGTGATTTTGCTGTGTTTTTTTAACGTTTTAGACTTTTGTATTAATTTTAAACATCCATGCCTTTTTTATGTGTGTTTAATGTTTTTGATGAATCCGATGATTAAATTTGTTAGTATTTTAATTCTTATAAGATATATAATTTTTATATTTAATTTTTAATTTCGCTCTGGCTTACGCCTCGATTCGCCTCGAAGCTTATGCCTCGTGAGGCGAAGGGAAACGTCTCGAGACTCAATTCCGTTATTTTAAACCTTGCACCCTCCTCTTTCCATACAACTTTTATAAAATATCATTTTGATGTCATGTCTGCTCACTGTAGGAGAGATTTCCTAATGAAGAAATGAAAATTTACTTGAATAAAAATAAATTGGGGAAATGGAATTGAATAATTCCAACTTTGAGGGGTTAGAAGGGAATAATCCCAACTTGAAACTTGTAATATAACAGTTCCAATTTGTCAATATTTTTATTTTGTTGTCCCAAACTAACCGGGGTTAGTTTTTAACAGACTCAGTTAGTTTTCTGGCTAAAAATGTAATTTTTAAAAGATCAAGGACCATTTCTACCATTAGTCAAACTTTTTAAACAAACTCCATCTTCCCCGACCACCCTCGTTCTCCGGCGACCATTTCCGGTGACCACCCTCCTTCTCTGACGACCACTTTCGGCGAGCTCTTCTTCTCCGGCGAGCTCTTCTCCTCCGGTGACCACCCTCCTTCTCCGGCGACCACTTCCGGCAAGCTCTTCTTCTCCGGCGACCAAACGAAACCAACAACCTTCCACCTTCACTCCTCCGGTCCCGACCACCTCTCCGACAAACCATAAACCCACACCAACAACCTACCACCTTCACTCCTCCGGTCCCGACCACTTCTCCGACAAACCATAAACCCACACCCGACAACCCTCTGTTCCGATAACCACTGTCAATAGTCGAACACCCACCTCCTCTGTCAATACACTTCCGATCACCGCTCCAACTCCGATAACCAGCACCAGTCGCCTCCTCCGGCGAGTGCAAAAAACCCACAACCTATTCACAGTAACAATATCCCATACCCTGTTCAGTTATCAAACCCAAACCCGATCCAGTCACCATCCCTCTTAATATTAACGAGAGTTAAGACCCGGTTAACCCGACATCACGCTAACTCAGTTCTTATAAACAGCCCGGGTTCGAACCCGTCAACACTCGAACCGTTCAACACCCGAAGACGAAGACGAGAGGTTACGTTAATACTTTCGGTGGTCGCCGGAGAAGGAGGTGGTCATCGGAGAAGGAGGGTGGTCACCGGAGGTGGTCGCCGGAGAACGAGGGTGGTCGGGGGAAGATGGGTTTGTTTAAAAAGTTTGACTAATGGCAGAATTGGTCCTTGATCTTTTAAAAATTACATTTTTAGCCAGAAAATTAACTGAGCCTGTTAAAAACTAACCCCTGTTAGTTTGGGACCAACAAAATAAAAACATTGACAAGTTGGGACTATTATCTTACAAGTTTCAAGTTGAAATTATTCTCTTCCAACCCCCAAAAGTTGGGTTTATTTAATTCTATTTCCCCAAATAAATTTAATAGAATTTAAGGCACCATATAAACTTTTAATAATGTTCACCTTGAAACCTTGAAGTTGTGTATGCAATTCTTTTGAAAAATCCAGAATTGGGTAAGCAGCGAGCCAATAGTTATGTAAACCATCTATGCAAGGTTTTTCACCAACCCACATGACTATTACAACAACCAAACAAGATGGAAATTAATGCCAAATTAAGAATAAATTGATTTCTGGCTAATTGAAAACTATGTAGATAGTGTGTGTATTTCAATTATATTGTAAATAGACACCAAATTTATATACAACGATTAAAAGATAATTATATCTGAAACATGTACCATGCATTGGCAGCAAGGTTTAGCACCTGGCTGACCCGTTCACCCGTGTAAGTGTTTTGCTTCAAACGTCTTAAAGCATTTTGTTTGGTCAATTCAGTGCACACATTTCCATTTTTTTTTCTACCGACTCCTGAACAAAAAATACATGATACGTTTGATTCATTATTGTCGTTTTAAAAAAAACAAAGGAAATGTTTTTTTTTTTTTTTTTTTGTGTTACCTCATAGGACATTTTATCAATATCAAGTCGTTTATCCTTGAGTCAATCATAAATACCAGCCACGCCATGGAAGGTTGATTGATCTAAAACCATAACATCATGTCGCAAAATAAAAACAAAATTACATAAAGATAAAACCGCATGTTTTACATGTTTGTATATTTAAGAAAACTAACCTCAATTCGCAAGTTTCTCCCTGCGTATAAGATCCAAGACATTCCCAATCTTCAAGGAATGATTGTAAGATACATGTTCTACATACATCATCTAGAGTGTATGTTTTGATCACATCATGCGAGGTTATATCCTGACAGCAACAGCAAAAGCTACAAAGTATAAACATACCCTTTTATGTCGTGCATTTAAAATAAATTAAGGGTTGGTTGGCTAGCAACATCCGTGGGATGACAATTAGAACGAGCATTAGTAGCACAAGTTGGGAACGAAATGAGCGGTATCATGTTTTTATCCAAAATGAATATTACTATGGCTAGAAGAATCATACCTGAACTGTATTCTAGTTTGGGAAAAGCTGGTTTTCACCAAGATCATCAGTTGGGCTAAGAAACATATATATAATTACATGATATAAATCAGCTTGTGAACAAGTAGACCGCCTTACAATAATTAGGACAGATAGATTACCAGAAAGATACATCAAAAAGATCATCCAACAAATAAAATGAAACTTGAAATTTGCAAAATTAGAAAATATTGTCAGTAAAGTTGACATGTGTGAGCAGAGACAAAATCCAGAAATTTGCCAAACTTACATTTACATGATTCCAAAAGTACAGAGCATTGAAAAATCTGAGTATTATTCAAAGGTTCATTTGTGCTACCCCAAGAAGAATTGACATTTCATCTTTAAAGAGTTGAGAAATGGCAATTCACTTCGACTCCCATGCAATGTCGGATCCATACCAAACGAGTATGTATCACACACCTATATCAAGCCTATGGTGGTAGCCTCAATGCATAAAAACAGGAAGATAAAAAGATAGAACATAAACTGGGTATGTGTGGTGGTGGGTGTTTGATAAAATACCAGCCTGCAATGTCACGGCAGGCATATGCCGAGGGCTAAATAACTCAAAAGGTAGCAAGAAAAACTCGTCATATGTTCAAGCCCATGTAAATGGAGAAGAGAACAATATAACATAGAGACCACAAAAAGTCATTTCCAATACTGCAGGATTTGCTTCTTGATATTTGGTAATACTGCAAAAAGAGTAAAGAAAACAGAGTAATATAGATGCTTAGCGGAATGTAAAACAAGCATAACAAGCACATAGACAAAATTTGATGATGTGGGTAGTTTGAGGCTAAAAAGTTGATTATAATACACAATCTGCTTGAAAGGGTTAATGGCTTAAAAGGATCAAAAGATGACAACTGTCATCAGCAAAAGGAACAGATCAGTGACATGTCTTGTCACTATTTTCTCGGTTGACTCTCCACACCACATCTGGTCACAGCCACCACGTGTGGAGAACACATGCTTTTATCCGCAGGTTCCAAGCCTTCCCTAAGCTTAAATGGAAAGTCCCTTGTTGCAAATAAAATCAAGAGAGATGCCATTCCTCTTATAGAAGATGCCAGGTCTATGAAATCTGACCCTGATCCTCATCAGAGGACACACCTTTCATACATCTATTCTCCCTCTAGGAGATCATACTTTGTGTATGATCTTTTCTTCACATCACATCTCCAAAAATAATAATACTTAAAACAACATTCTGACTTTGAGTTCATCTCAAATCAGAATCACAACAACAAAACAAAAACATTAGAATCTCCCATCTACGTTTACAACGTAGAAGGACTCCACGACATGCGTTTGGATAATTTAAACCCTTTAACCCTTTTACCTCTTTGAGACTCCTGTTTACGTTGGTCATATATTTGCTGTAGCAACATGTTGGCACCCACCGTGGGGCTGCACTGTTGAGTTCCTTTTGTAAATCAGTTGTGTAGCTCCAAATTCTTGAAATGTCCAACCAAGAGTCTCCTAAAGAGGTAAATTAAGTGCCTCACCACACCGGTGAGACACCAAACACTGATCAAACCTCTTTGAACAGATCTACTCCTTTTTCTACTTCAGGAAGTACTCCCATGGGGATCACATCTCCAGAGTTCTCCCTTTTCCAAACTCCAACCCCTTCTAGTTCAGTGGTTGCATCTCCTCAACTCGGCTTTATGCATACACCGGAACCCATAGACTTAAAACTCGAGGGAGTTGCCAAGAATTAGATTGGACTATGATGAGTAAGAACCCTCACTTTCACCTAGACCACCTCCTCCACCTCATATTCCTCCTTTAAGTTCCTGATCTACACCTTCTCACCTAGAAGCTGGTCCGAGTTTAGCCTTTTCCTCCCATCAACCCCAGTCTTTACCAACCTGCAAGGCTAAGCCCAACTGTCTTCCCTTTGTTCACTTCTCAACCATTGGTCCAAAGTGCACCCATAAGGCACGAGGTCACTCTAGACCAACTCTTGCAGTCACCAGTCTTAAGTGTTCCACCCCCTGTCCCTACCTCTTGGGAACAAGCTATGACCTCCTTACCTATTGATCGGAGTGCAGCCATGAGTCTACACATGGGAACCAACTACATGATGACGCTCGAAAGCCTTCAAGGATTTAATCTCATGCCTCAAATGATGGCCCAGATGATGGCACACTTACCTTGGAAACAACTTATTAGCCAAGTGCTAGCCACACATCAAGGCAGCTCAAATGGTAACACAAATGCTAGAACCGAAAATGACATGAACAAACCCTATAAGCATAATAGCCTTTTATGCTTTTCTCCCCAAATCTCCGACTATGAGTTCCCCACTAAGCTGAAAATGCTTTACGACATAAAAACCTATGATGGCATAGATGAGCTTGAAGATCACTTATAGATCTTCTCCAGGGCTGTCAGGATGGAAAAATGGGGTAATCCAAGTGTTGTCTTATGTTCATGCAAACTCTTGTTGGATCAGCCTGGATCTGGTTCAACGACCTCACTATTGGGAGCATCCAATCCATAGGCAAGGGATTTCTGGCCAATTTCTCCTAGCAGCGATGATGGGTCTAGGATGCCACAATCATTTTTGAAATCTAGCAAAGAGATGATGAAATCCTCCGAGATTTCATAGAAAGATACAAAAAGGAAGGCCTCATCTATGTCGGTGCTGATGAGAAAAATGAAGGTTGCAGGGTTCATGATTGCTATTAACTCTAAGTACCTAACTAGGGACTTCAATAAGAATCTTCCAAGAACCCTTGAAGAAGCCCTTGAAAGGGCCAAGGCTCACATCCGAGGGTAGAGGCTATGGACATCAAAGAACAAAGGAAAAGAGCTGCCAACTGGAAAAAGCTCTAGTCCAAACTGAAAAATAGGTAACTTTGGGTCCTATGATAAACGCTCCAAGGGATCTGACTCCCAAAGGTCAGACGGGAGAAACCCTCTAAGCAGAGAAAAAACTGTGAACTTCACTGCTCTGACCAAAACCCCATAACAGATCCTTGCCACAGAAGAGGTTAAACACAGCTTCAGACCTCCCCATCCTCTGCCCAAGAGCAGAAGAAATGAAAACTTCAAACAATATTGCGAGTTCCATGAAGAGAAAGGACACCACCCCAACCTTGCTTCCAACTCAAGAAAAGAATTGAGGAAGCTGTCAAATCCGGGGAACTTGCTCGTCTGGTCAAAGGGGTAAAAGAAAATATAGCTGATTGTGCTCCTCGAATAAGAAGCTCCCAACAAATGTACCCGATTGGAAGCTTAGGAACGTCAATGTGTCTACTTCCCCTCATCCGAGGGTGAAAAATGCCACAATCCTCTGGTAATAGAAGCCTAAGTGGGTAAAATTAAGACACAAAGGGCCTAGATCGACATTGGAGCTGCCACGGTGATCATGTTTGAAAAATACATCAACCTGCTCAGCCAAGACGAACGTTCAAAAGCTTCAACAAGCTGAGTCTTCCATCAAAGGTATCACTAATATACCCATCAAGCCTTTTGGGCCAGATAACAATCGAAGTTTGTTTCTCTGACGGAAAAATGAAGAGAACTAAACCACTCACTTTTGTGGTGCTCAACTTACCTTCCAATTATGATGTCATCGTTGGAAGGCCCGGGTTGGCCACATTTGACATGGTTGTCTCCATTGGTTAAAGAAGTGTGAAATTCCCCACAAAAAAATGGGGTAGTAACCCTTCAACCTAGCATGGAAGCCCTCATGATAGAAGATAGTGAACCCAAAGTGGATGAACGAGGTCTAAGTATTAACCCCAAATATCCTGAACAAATGATAATGGTAAATACCAAGCTTCCTAAAAACATCCTCTCAAAGCTTGAAAGGTTGCTCCAAAGCAATGTTGAATGTTTTTGCTTGGTATCCGAGGACATGATTGGTATCCCCCAAGACATCGCCGAGCACAAGCTCCGAAATCCCCCCTTGATGTTAAACCCGTAGTCAAGAAGAAACGAAGCCTTGCACCAGAGAGAAGCTTGGCAGTTTGCCAAGAGGTGGAAAAGCTTGTACAAGCTAGAATCCTTCAAGAAGTCAAATGTCAATCATGGATTGCTAATCCTATGATGGTTAGAAGCCTGACGACTCCTGGAGGATGTGCATCGATTTCAAAGATCTCAATAAAGCATACCCCAAGGATTGTTACCCCACCCCTGAAATCGACCTTAAGGTCGACTCGCTTATAAGCTTCCCCTTTAAATGGTTCCTGGATGCCTACAAGGGTTACCATCAGATTCAAATGAGAGAAGAGGATGAAGAAAAAAAACCGCATTCCACACTGACAAAGGTATTTTCTGTTACCGAAAAATGCCTTTCGGTTTATAAAATGCAGGTGCCACTTATCAAAGGTTGGTGGATAAAGCCTTTGCAAATAAAATTGGCAAAAACATGGAAGCTTATGTTGATGACCTTGTAATTAAAAGCAAAACCGAGGATCAAATGCTTGAAGACAACCAATAGACTTTCAATAATCTCAAAAGGATCAACATGAAGCTTAATCCATCAAATGCTCGTTCGGTTTTTAGGAAGGCAAATTCTTGGGCCACATTGTGGGAAAACAAAGCATCAAGGCCAATCCCACCAAGGTCAAGACTGTCCTAGATACAAAGTCTCCACAAACGAAGAAAGAAGTGGAAAGCCTCAAACGAGGTAGCTTTCAACCAAATGAAGCAACACCCAACTTACCTCCCAGCCATTGCGGCTCTTGAACTAGGGGAAACGATCTTTGTCTACCTCTTGGTTGCTGAAGAAGCCCTTAGCACTGTTCTCACAATAGAATAAGACAAGGCCCGGGTACCTGTCCATTTCTTCAGTAAATCTCTAAAGTTAGCAGAGGTCAAGTACCCTCCTTTGAAAAAACTGTCCATGGCCTTAGTCCAAATGGCTAGAAGGCTTCGAAGGTACTTTCAGGCAAACCCATACAGGTGGTCACTGACCAACCTATCAAGAGTGTGTTTGAAATACCAGAAACCTCGTGACCATTAGCCAAATGGGTTGTCGAATTAGCTGAACACAAAATTACCTACGTCCTAAGAAAAGCATTCAATGCACAAATACTTGCTAACGTCATTGTGGAAATTCCAAAGGAAGAAGTGGTCGAAGTTAACACTACAACCAATGAACCACCTGATCCCGAAGCTTGGAAGATTTTTACCGATGGAGCTTCCAGCATTGAAGGATCAGGGCTGGCCTTGTTTTGATCAACCCTGAAGGGTTAGAATTCACATATGCTCTTCGACTTGACTTTCAGGCCACTAACAATGAAGCCGAGTACGTGTGTTGGGTTCAGTTGAGACCACAGTTACCAAAACAAAGACTTTTTGATAGGTTATGATATGTTTTGTAAGCCAAGGGGCTGATTATGTAATTAATCAAAGTTTATAGGCAAACCCTAGTGGGCTGCGCACTTAGACACGGGCCCTGCACACTTAGCTTAAGTGCGCAGGCCCATCAGCTTCTCCTATATATAGAATGCAAGTGCTGCTCATTAGGGTTAGGGTTTTGGTCATCTTTGATAGCACAAGAAGATAAGGGTGCGTACTTATTTGTATTCCATGGTGTTTCAATGATTATTATCAGTAATGGAAGTCTGAATCTTTTCATCTTGTGTGTCGGTTTTACAAGTTTTATCTAGTATCTTAGTTTTTCAAGATTCATCACTTAAAACACCTAATCAATAGGTGTTTCTAAGTGATAACAATCTCTAGCACTTACAAGATCTAGAATTTTGGGACTTACAATTTGGTATCAGAGCCTTTGTGCTCTAGATTGTATCTGTTTAAGATACCAAAAGCCTCATCTTGTTAGTTTTTCTTAAAAGTTTTATAAACTTTTGTGTTTTTTATCACAAAAAAAAAAAGAGAGTTTCTTATCAAGTTGCTTCAGAAATCGTGTGGTGTTGTGTTTCTAAGGTGTTAAAAGTAGTTTATTTTGAGTAGAAACATAATCCAAGCATTTCAGATTAAGTGAAAAAGTCTTGGATAAATTTAGCTGAGTTCGTGCATGTTAACAGACGGCTGTGCGCACTTGTTTCTTATTTTGAGCAATTGTTTCTTGTTTTTGCGCACTTAACTCATAAGCTGCATACTTATTTCTTATTCTGTGCACTTAACTCAAGTCTTGATGTGCGCACTTAACTCATAAGTTGCGTACTTATTTCTTGGTTTGTGTACTTAACTCAAGTCTTCAGAATTTTAAAATTTCTTTGTCTCCGCGCACTTAACTAGGGTTTCTGCGCACTTAATCAGAAAATTCCTAGTTTCTCTGCGCACTTACTGAAAATTGTGTAGTTTTTTGTGTACTTATCTAGGGTTTCTGCGCACTTACCAAGGAAACCCTAGTTATCTGTGTACTTATCAAAAACTGCGCACTTATCAGGAGACAAGGGATTGACTGTGTAATTGCTATTGTTTCAAGTTGCTGCATACTGATTTGTGTGAGTTTCTGCGCACTTACCAAGGAGACTTTGGGAGACAGTGGTTTAGCCTTCTGTGGCTTTATCACAGTGTACGTATTCGTGTGTTCTAGTCGTTATTCTGCCCGAAGTTCTTGTGCCATCAGATCATCAGACCGTTAAATCTGCATACTTAACTTCTGCATACTTAAATCTGCGCACTTAAGATCTGCGCACTTAAAGACTGCATACTTAAATTAAGGACCGTGGACTTAATTTTGGACTTTAATATTTAAAATCAGAAAATCAAACTTAAAATCAACCTTAATCAATGGTTGGTAACAATAACAACTTAACCATGAATCCTATAACCCAAGCTGAACTGGAAACTGGGACAATAACTCGAATCCCTAAGTTAATTGGTACACAAGATTATGGAACCCTGGAAGAACTGAATGAA
>JAUTDX010005226.1:0-27607 GCA_030844895.1 Ambrosia x helenae | reverse complement strand
CTGTTGTGGCTCAAGGTGAAGCGAACACTTTATCACTTTTTTTTTTATAAAACAATACATTGCATAAAATTTAAAATAAACACTACATAAAAAGCAAAAAAATAACATCAATCCATAAAACCATTATTTAAAAAACTAATAAGTAAATAGTAGAAACCACGACTATATTAGAAATCGTCCTCGCATAGCTCTCCAAACCTCAACCCTTGGGTAGTTTATGATTGTGTATGTTTAGGTATTGGTTACGAGCCACTTCAATCAACTCATCATTGTTTAAATCCGGATTCTCGTTCAACGCATTTAAGTAGAAAATGCTCAAACCAAGTGCACTTCGACTTAAAGAAAAATACTTTCCTTATATCGCGTCAATTGAACGAGGGTTTTCACCCATTTGTTCGTTGAATCTTGTGACAACCGATCTCCAAAAAGTTTTAGATCGCACCATTCCTCCTTGCTTTTGAATACTGATATAACTATTGATCAATGCGAGTTCTTTCTCCAAGTTCCAGATTAGTGGTCTCACACGGTTTGCTAGGGCGAGATTAGATTTGGATTTGGTTTTGGTTTGTCATTTTTGATCAAGTTGAAGATAAAAAATTGATAGATGATATTTTTTCTGATCAACTAACACCACACATATATATATATATAATATGTATATATAAATAATTTTGACCGTTAGCTAGCTGCCAACGGCTATATTTTTTTAAATTGGACTCGCTAGCTCACGCGAGCTAGCGAGCTTGGGCTCACTCGCGCCAACGGTCACTTTAAGTTGTTATGGGGCCGAGCGATCCATGTGGATAACATTGTGACCCACGATAGACTACTCACGGGCCATAATCTTAATGTTTTCACGAAGAAAATGGTCAAAAGAAATTAATGTTACATGATTGGTATTGGTATTGATTATGCTAATTTATTCGTAATCATGAACATGGCTTTCATTTATGAGGCAAATAATGCAACAATGGACTATGAATTTTTGTTTTATGAGACTGTGGGGTGTGGGAAGGGGAAAGGGTCGGGAAGAGTGACGTGGAGCTTTCCCCGAAGGGGAACACCGCCCCCCCCCCCCCCCCGAAGGTAGCTCGGTGAACTCGGGAGATTCTCCCCGATCATCCCGTCCCACTTTCCAATATTTTTTTGAACGTTAACATTAGAGAGAGAGAGAGGTTTAAGAGAGAGGGGGGTTTAGAGAGAGAAGAGGGGGGTTTAGAGAGAGAGACTTGCCGGAGACGACCGGAGACGACGGAGATGACCGGAAGAACGACCACACAGTGGAGGCGGAGACGAGGGAGAAGATGTTTTTCGAGAGAGTGTGTGGTTTTAGAGAGAGAGAGGGTTTTTAGAGAGAGAGGGTTCTAGAGAGAGGGTGCTTGAGAAGATGGTGAAGATGTGTGTGTGGTGTGTGTGTGGTGCTTTGGAGAACAGGTATTTTTTTTTTTTTTTTTTTTTTTTTTGCATTTAAATATAATAATATCAAAAAAATAATAATTAAATAATGGGAAGGGGAAGGGGGAAGAAGGGGGAACCATTTCCCCTAGAAGGGGGAGGAAAAGGGAAAAATGATGTGACGCTGATGTGGACAAGGGGAAGGAAGAGGGAAGGGGAACCACACCCCATAGTCTGATCATTTTAATTTGAAAGACACAAGACATTTATGCAGGTCACACGTAGGCTAAAGAATTTTAGTGGATTGCAATTAATGAACTATTAATTGGACTAGACATTTAAAGATTTTTTTTTTTGGAAGGTATACATTTAAAGATGATTGGGTGCTAATATTTCATTAGCCTCCTCACGTGAAAAGAGGAAAAAAAAAAAGAATTAAGGGAGACGGGACTTCGGGACGTTACCCGAATTGTTCACGGATATTCATTATCAGCACGGTAACACTGTCGCCATTCAGGTTGGTAGTGGTCCCGTGAACCGTTTTGGCTGGTTCTGTTTACTGTGATGGTAACCGTTTTTATTTTATTTTTGACTTTTATAAATGCTATTTTTTTTGTGTTTGAACCGTTTGTCTTTTAGTATTGTTCTATTTTTTACCGTTTGTTTTATAATTTTTTTTATTATTTTAACCGTTTGTTTTAAAATCTAATTAAATAAAAAAAACATAAATAGAAACGTTTCATTAAAACATAATAATATAAAACATAAAAAAAATACATTAAAACAAAGAAAAATAAACTTAATGTTGGCGCAACAATTGCCATGCCTCGACATGGTCGAAATTGTTGCCGTATCGAGCCTCATACTCATAGTGAGTGATGTCGATAGCCAACTCGTGATCGAAGCAACAATGTTTGGATCAAGGCATATTGTCGGTGAAATACTCAGATTATAAGGGTGTAGAAGATGAATTTTATGCTGGATCTAGCAAATATGTGATGTGTGATCGACAACAAGACGTGGTGAGATAGGTCGGCTCATTGATGTATCACATAATTAACATATAAATATGCATAATCAGGCCAATAATAGGATATAATTAGACTTAAAATGTTAATTTTAGGTACTTAATTCGTTTCTATTTGTGTTTATCAGTAAATTGGAGCTCCAAGCAAGAAACAAGAGATTTTCAGGCAAAAAACAGGCAAAATCTGGAGATTCCCGAGGATACGGGACTTGCAGCATGTTCCTTGTATGCTTGAAGGCCCTTCCAGGACTTAAACAGTGATAAAAACAGCCCGGGACAGACTCAGCACACCCACACACACTTGCGCGAAGACCCTGCACACTAGAAGACAAAGCAGCAAGCTTGGGGAACAAGACTCACACATGTGGCACACCCGTGCTCAGACAAAAAGGACAGACAAGACATAACTGCAGCCAACAGAACGTACGAAGAGCAGGAGCACGACCGTGCACACCTGTGGCACGCCCGTGCTTGACCTGAAATCTCTATAAATAGCAAGCTACCCCCTTCCATTTGAGACATCCCATTTCACACTATTCTCTTGGTCTTAGGTCGACTTCCAGGAGTCTTGCAGAGCTCTTGGGGTATTGTGGGAGGCCTTAGGACTCTCCTAACACACCCACCAAGGTTAGGCCTCGTCCTACCTTGATCATCTAGGCCAAGCATGGGATCGTAGGGTAGTTCATATGCAATAAACATCAAGGGTCGTGAGGTTGATAGATACATAGCATTAAGAGATGGAGAGCTTGTCTATGAGCAGCCATGTTCCTGTGTTGATCATTCATTATGTTTGTATCTTTATGTTATTCATAAACCCACTTCGATTTGTAGACTTTTATTATTAGTAGTAGTAGTTTATTTTTAGTTATTTGTTGTGTTATCTACTTCTAATCCTTGTTTGTTTATCTTGTGACATGTTCAAATGATGATCAACTTAATAAACTTAAAATCAACTCTAACTTAATGAACTAACTAGAGGTTTAATCAGCTTCTAGTAGTCCCGAGCTAGATCTAAGGTGAGGAAACCAGTAGTGAGATAGATCCTTCGGGCTTCTGATATCCAAATCGGATTCTAAACAATGGCTTCTGAAGTGGACCAGATCTGAGTGACACATTTCTGGTACTTACCAGATGATTGAATGATCTTCTTGGTAAATGGAGGATTCCCTACGGGTGCACCAGTGATCTTCGGATTGCACAGCTTTAGGATTATGTTCCAACTTTATCAGTGATTCATTCATCTTAAGAGGTCATAGGTTGGGTTAATTAAGTTATAAATCATCAAACCACCTTTATATTTAATTGATCACTAAATAATAAAGTTTCATTTTAAAGATAAATAAAACAAGAATTATATTTCTAGGTCTCGTTAGTACAAATCCGTTAACCATTGGGGATACATGTCTTTTGAGCCGACTATAAGAGAGATCCTTCGGTCTTCATGATCGTTAAACCTACTCAGGGATACGATGTTGGTAAAGCTGGCTATAATGGAGATCCTTTGGTAAGGAAAGCGAGAGCTAAGGGAGGTGTATGGTGTTCCAGGTCGGAAGTGAAGCCTCCAATACAAGAAGAAGATGGGTTTAAGGATCAGAGACTTGACCGCGGTTAGGGAAGCCTGCTACATGCAAGGCTCGGGTGGAGTGCCTTCATGCGGACGCGCATTGGGAGGTTTTGCATTCTACTTAGTAGTGGCATCGTTTCTCTATCAAGGAGTCAACACTTCAAGATCACTTTTTTCCTCCTCGCAAGTATTAATCTTAACTATGAATTGTAATAATAAATTTAACTGCTTATACGGAGGGTCCCGAGATGTGCATATTTGATAACTCTACTATTTTATTGTTTTCTTTTATCAAACCCAATACCTTTTTAAAACTAATTTTAAGAACCCCTCCGTCTTATTTTCTTTTTCTCTTATAACCCGATCAGTTAAATGATGAAAGGTGAAGTAGGACAAAGTGTGTTCTTAGGAATACGATACTCGATATTTACCCTAGAAATCTATACTATACACGTCAGGTTCTCTGCCTATGTGTTGGTTTTAGTTTCTAAAGTAATTATCGTTTACTTTATAAATTTAAAAACTTGTTAAAAACGGTTTAGTAAAAATCAGTTGTTTTCCCCAAAACTAAAGTTTTGGAATTAAAACATCAAGTTTTTGGCACCGGGAAAAGGACATCTTTCTATATTACTAAAACCATACGCATCACTCATCATTTGGTCTGGCTCGACGGCGATGTCAAAGAATTTGTCTGGGTTCTGTTTATAGGAAAGGATGGGGTGTGGTTTGGTTAAATAATTTATCTAATTTAATATATAACTAGCAAGGTTCTCACACGCGTTGCGGCGTGTTCGCTGTCATTGTCGTCTTATTAGGGTACCAATGCGACAATGTTAGCCTAAACGACAACCAAAAAATAAACTGGAAAAGTGATTGCCTCAAACTAAGTCTCGAACCTATGATCTGCTATTAAAAAAATTGCAGCTTAAACCACTAAACCATCAACCTATTTGTATTTTAATTTCAAACAAATTATATTTAACATTAAAAAATACTGTTGAAATGAAAAATAAAAATATTAAATGCTAGCACAAGGCTCAAACTTAAGACCTTCAACTAAGAAAAATGCACTTCATACCACTACAGTACTACACCAACAACCCCATTTGTGATTTAAAATGAAACTAATTTTACCTAACCTTATATAAAGCTATTGAAGTGAAAAAGAAAATAAATGCTACATATAAGACTAGAACTTGTATAGTCTCATTAAGACACTCCACCTCAAACCACTACACCACAATCTCAAGTTGATTTCTTTATGAAACTAAATGTATTTAAGATGAAATGATGGTTGTTACTATTCATCCCAATTTCAATCTAATTTAATATATAATGGGACCCCCATACATTAAATTATTTTGTTTTTTATTTTAGTTTTCAAGTTTTAATAGGAAGTGAAAGTACTAATATGTCCTCACATGACTTGCATGTGACTTGACTTAACTATAAAAATTAATAGAGTTAGTGCTAAAGGATGTAACTTGAAACAAAACATAATGCAAAAGGTTGATCTCTGTGCAAATTAAACATAAAGGTTGGAACTTGCAATTTTGATAAAACATAAAGGTTGATTTCTGTAATTTTGTCTTGATTTAATGGGTTAAAAGCAAATTTAAATATTTTGTGACTGTGTTTATTATTTGTATGTTTAAATCCTTGTATAAGAGTATTCTTAAATATCCGTAGTCAATTAAATTACATGGGAATGAATTTGAATGCAAGACTATTGTGAATTGTGTTGATTGTATTCATGAGATGAATAACTCAAGGGTTTGTGAATCAAAATTCACAGATATCACTAGGGAATGATATTGGATGTAACTCGCTTCAAAACGATCTCCATGAATCTTTGTCATGAGATGTTTTGATATTGATATGTCCAATCTGTCTTTTTTCTTAAGGCACATATTAAACTACATTGGTCAAGGACTATCTTTGATGTTATTTAACACTGTCCTGAAAGATGGATAGTAATCCGAGTAACGTTGGGAGAAATCCAAGGTTAAGTGGGAGTTGTATGACGCTGATGGAATTTTGTACTTCTATAGGATTAGAAGTTTAGACATTCTGGCGCCCTCGTTAACTCAAACTGGTATAAACATGTGACCACGCTCGGAGTAAAGGTAGTTCGTTAGATCACTTTGAATTAAAGACGAGAATAGAGAATGGTTGATGATTATACAAGAATGAATGATCCATGTCTTATGATCAACGGATGTCTATACATAAGGGACTTATTGATAGAATTATCAGGGCTATAGTATTTGGTTAAGTAAAGCGTTACTTGAATTCAAAGAACAAGTTGACGACTGTAAAGTGTCATACTGTGTTGGGTGCAGTGTGATGCAGCTAGGCGTCCAACTATGCGCACGTTGACTTATTTAATTAAAATCGTCCAAGTGGGAGATTGTTGGATATATAGTATGTCCGATGTAATTAAAGTCGAGGTCAACGTAACCCGACCCGGTACGATCCGAAGAGTTACACGTTGGTACACGAATCAGATAAGTTCACGAGTCGGTGGATTATTATTTTGTGAAATAATAAATGTATTGGACTTGAGTGACTTGATATTAATTAGATTAATATTAAGAGGATTATAAGTATATAATCAAATGGGGCTTAATGTAAGTTCTTGTTTTATAAAAAGGGGATTAAGATGCAAACCCTAATCACACATTTTAACAAAACAACTCCATTCCTCTCCAAGGAACATAGTTGGCCGGTCCTAGAACCACCGCCGTTAGGGCTGCAAACAAACCAAACTTTCAGCGAACAGTTCATGAACTGTTCGGCGGGAAATGCGTTTGTGTTCGTTCGTTTAATAAATGAACGAACACGAACAAAAATATTTCGTTCGTTTAGTTAAACGAACGAACATGAACAGAGGCCACGTTCGTTCGTTATGTTCGTGAACGTTCGGTAACATGTCGTTTATGTTTGTTTGTTTATGTTCGATAGTTTAAGGTTTTTAATTTGTCTTAATATTATTTTATTTTTATTTATTTAACCCAAATATATAAATAAACATATATATATATGTGAATTTGATTTTATTAGAAAGTTAATATATGTCGTTTGTTTTTGTTCATGAACACTTCTTTGTGTTCATTTTAGGTTCATGAACACTTGTTTGTGTTCATGAATTTCCGTTTGTGTTCATGTGCGTTTATGAACAAAATTAACAAACGAACACAAACAAACATGAACATGATTGTTTTCTTAACAAACGAACATGAACAAAAAATCCGGTTCGGTAAGTGTTCATGAACTGTTCGTGAACACATATTTTCCTTAACAAACGAACACGAACAATGCCTTGTTCGTGTTCGTTCGGTTCGTTTGCAGCCCTAACCGCCGTACTGCTGCTTCTATTCGGCCACCACCGCCGCCCTCTTCTAGTGCAAGTTGTTGCTCTCGCTTGCTCGTTCTCGGTTGTGAACTTCCTTCTAGCAAGGATTCGTTGTAACCTGCGTGTTACAATTCCGGTGTAGTCATCAAAGGTTGATTACTAAACCTCCTATGGTTGTTAATATTATTTATTTGTTTATACGCGTTTAACTGAGATCCTGATTGGGAACATTTTATTAATCGGATTAATAAAATTAAATATATATTTATATACATAAATCGACCCTTTATATATTGATATATAATTGGATTTTGTTAAATATATAAACCGATTCCGTTTCGTATATAATACCGTAATTCCTAACTGTAGGCGGAGTGGTGGCAGGAAGGCCAGCCAATTATGGATGCCAAGAAAAGAAGACCAACATTTTGTCTAGAGTATAAGAGAGAAGGCAATCTCATGTGACCTCTCCTGCATGATAATGTTACACCGGATATGATAATATCATTGGAAAAAAGAGTTTTAATCTGTGTTATTTGTAATTCTAGCTAACGGGTTCACATTGTAAGATATTTTTTGCTTCAATTTTTTATGCCATTTGAACGCATTTCAAGAAAACTTAATGATCATGTTTGAGTGCATATATGCTCTAATATGACAAATTTAGGGCCTAAATTAATAACAAAAATGCAAAATGCAGGATTTATGAAGTAACAACTTTGACCTCAAAAATCTCTTTTTTTTCCGAAACAAATGTATATATGGATCAAAACTTGTTAGAATGGTCAAGTTATTCATCCTCTAACGACCATCAACACAGGCTGCATTCTTACAACATACATCAACAGAGCAATCTTGATAAGCGATGCTATGGCGACTAGTACTTGTACAAATAAACTCACCAGCTCAGGGACCCGACCCGTTTCCCATTCCAGGTTCACACATTATTTGTGTGTTTTTGTAAACCCTTTTGGGTTGGATTTCGATTCTAGTGTTGAAGGAAACTGGATTTCAACAGAGTTTGAAAGACATTGGAATTGACTCACAAGGAGTGACCAAATCAACTGATCAACATGATGATTGATGACTAAGAATCATTACTTAGAAGATCACACACGATTGAACAACGTGTTCGACTATTTTCTGATGACAGCTTGATAATTCAACAATTTTGTCTCCTCAGAATATGCTTTACAATATGATATATGTAATGATCTTAGCTTGTAAATTAGGAATTAGATTTTATTTTTTACTTATTTTAATTCATTTCAAGAAACACAATATACATGATTGTATATTTTGGAGGTGTTCATGAACTTTTGAAACTGACCAAAGTGCCAAAGTGAGACAACCACTTTGAGATTGGTAGGTCCTTGTTTGGAACTTAGAATAGGTAGTTTAACTTCTATTACTTATGCATTATAATCTTATTTAATACAAATTAATCAACTTATGATATTTTTTTTTGTTAAACCGTGTAAACTTAACCGTTAGACCGAAGAGCCACTAAAACGGTCAGTTCGGCTAATCCACTCAACTCGGCATGTTTGGTTTGCCGATCACCCTAAAAATCATAGTTTTCACTTAGGTCTATAACTTTTGGCACTTTGATGTATCTGAACGTGAATACTCTAGCATATTATTGTTAAGTTTGTGGGGGTTATATAAAGTTATTGCTAATTGTAAGATTCACAACCGAAAACTTCCGGTCGAGACAAGATAAAAAATTAGATTTTAGTATGATGACAAAAATATTATTGTTAAGTTTGTTTTTCCCATTCTTTATAAGTTGACTTAGAAAAGGTTTCATGCACTATAAGCATGAATCATGAACCATGAACCATGAACCATGAACCATGTATACATTTTAATTTTTCTTAATGCATTCATTTGGAAAAAAAATCAAAAAGGTCGTTTAACCATTTAAACTAAAGTGTTAGACCGAAAATTGTTCATGAAAATTCTTTTTGTTCATAAACCTCACATGGTTCTCTTTTAACATAAAACACAACCATTTTTTTTATACAATTAAGCATGATAAAACATGAGCACACCATGTTAACCCAAACTCGATATCGACCGTTAGCTAAATGTGTTCACATGATAGAATTGAACATGTTTAGGCTAATCTCATGTCCATAAACTTCATGTTGGTTAAAAAAATTCACACATCTAACTCAAATGAAACCACTCATAGCTAAAAATTAAGGTCAAAACTACATCTAGTTAGCACTACATAACCCATAACACGACACAAAAAGTCATATTTATCCCAT
This sequence comes from Ambrosia x helenae, assembly GCA_030844895.1. Taxonomy (NCBI): domain Eukaryota; kingdom Viridiplantae; phylum Streptophyta; class Magnoliopsida; order Asterales; family Asteraceae; genus Ambrosia; species Ambrosia x helenae. The sequence continues at coordinate 17,990 of JAUTDX010005226.1, read as the reverse complement.
TTGATTAAAAAGCCGCGTTCATATTGACAAAATTTAATTAAACCTACTTAATCAATATTAAGCCACTTTCCCATTTATTACAAATAAATAACAAATAACCTGTTTACCTCATTTAGATACATAAGTTACACAACTTTACATATGTCTCAATAAAGCTAAGCTAATTTCTTTCACACAAATAAATACATACATACCCTACTTCTACTTGAATACACTTATTTTAACCTGCCAATCCAACACGATTACCCCTTCATTAGAAATTGTATCCAATTTCGGTTAACATGAGCTTGAGAACAAGGGCGAAGGTGGCCCCCCCTGTTTTTTGGCGCGGTAGTGAAAATTTACGATTTTCGTAGGTAAATTGAGTCTGTGTTGAGTCCCTCCCCCGCTAATTTGCTACCGATAAAAAAAAATTAAGTTCAACCCCCACCGATTTGAGAACCAAGCGAGAAATAATAAACCACAAGAATCTATACATGTATATTTGTATTTATTACACTATTATTATTTATTATTATCATAAATAAAAATATTATTAAGTACCTACAAAAAAGCTCAAATCTGCATACTTGTTCCATATAGATTTCCTCAATTCTCTCCAACCCCTCTTCAAATTTCACCCAAAAAAACCTATTTATTATTTCCCCCCTTCATACCTCTCTCTGTATCTATATCTATCCTATATCTATCACTCATACCACATACATACAAACCCATTTAACCCAATTGGTATCCTCTCTTTCTCTCTCTCTTAGGTTTTCTCTCTCTAAACTAACACACATCCTGTTCAAGATTCTTCTCTTCTTGAATAAATTTAGAGCCTTTTTTATCTTCTGTGGCTTATATTTCTTGAATAAATTTAGAGCCTTTTTTATTTTTATTTTCTGGGTATTATTTAACAGTAATCTTTTTAGGGTTTTGAATTGGTTTGAAGAGACTTAGGTGTTTAATTCACTGGGTTGAAAAAAAAAAAAGATCAAGAAGATGACGTCAGCAGATGTTGAATTAGAGCAACAGATTAAAGAAGCAGGGAAGCAGTTATTACACCCTCCTGATTCTGTTCATGCACTCCTCCCTGTTCTTGATGTAAGCCCTAATTTTTTTTTTGTTTATGTTTTTTTTAATTTATTTTTTTACTATTTGTTTGTTAAATTGTGATTATTTGTGTTTTTTTTTAATATGAAAATTGAATTTTGATAGTTTTTTTTGAATTTAGAAATAGTTGACAGTTGAAATTAGTTTAAGAATGTGATTATTGATTGTTAGAATGCCTAATTGGTTGGTTAACAGAGAGTGGAGAAGCTTCTGTCGAAGGTTGACCAGTCGCCGAAAAGGTCGATGATTGAGGCGCTGAAACCATCGATGAAGGCGTTGATACAGGATAGGTATTTGAAACATTCGGATGTTGATGTGAAAGTTGCGGTTGCTTCTTGCATTAGTGAGATTACGAGAATTACCGCTCCGGATGCACCTTATGATGATAACCAAATGAAGGTACACTAGTTGATAGAATTTGATATGACGCACGTATACATATAGGGTGAGGTTCGTTACAGAACACTTAGGTTATTGCGAGAACATAAAGAACCAACCTAAATTAATATTTAAGGTTATGCATAGACCGTGGTCTATGTTATATTGTATTCTAAGCCTCTTTTTGGATGCGCAGGATGTCTTTCAGTTAATCGTTTCTTCCTTTGAGGGTTTAGCAGACCAGTCCAGCCGATCTTATAACAAAAGAGCTTCAATTCTCGAGACCGTTTCCAAAGTCAGGTCATGTGTCATCATGCTTGATCTTGAATGTGACGCACTAATTGTGGAAATGTTTGAGAATTTTTTAAAATCAGTAAGGTGTGCTATAGTTATGCTTCTTAGTGCTATGCGTCTTGGTTTTAAAAAGCGCGCTCAAGCCGCACTTAAGCGCGAAGCGCATCTAGGCGCCAATCTGTGCGCCTTATGTAACACTTTGCGCTTTGCGCCTCGGTTTTAGACCTCGTCGCTTTTCTGCGCTTCGCGCTTTTTAAAACCAAGCTATGTGTTTGATTTACGTCTTGCTTCATTTCTTGTAAACAATATGTATTTTTTTTATTTCAGGGACTATCATATTGACTCCATATTTCCATCAATGGAAAATATAATGGTGTTGGTTTTGGAAGAGAGCGAAGAAATTCCAGCTGAGATGCTCAAACCGCTACTCGCTAGTGTTTAAAAAGGATAACAAGGTATGTGGTTTACGACATTTACACTAAACAAGTTCATATTTTTATTCTTATTTCTCATGACTATTTTTGACCAAATTATTTATTTTTCTTCAGGGAGTCCTGCCAATAGCTCGAAAGTTAGCTGAAGGCGTACTTCTGAAATCTGCAGAAAAGCTAAAGCCTTACCTTATGCCAGCTCTCACATCTCTTGGTGAATCGTTAGATACGTACACTAAAGTTGTGACTTCAGTGTGTGAAGGCACAACGGCTACTTTCGAAAATAATGACGAAAATACTTTGGTGATACAACCAGTATGATCTCTATATTGTCTCAACAATTTGTGCTAATATATTTATTTATTTCATATGTTTGATTGGGTGTCTTCGTTTCTTTTTTCTCACTCTATTTCAGGCTGATGAAATCAAATTGGAGAAGGGATCTGTAGACGAGACACAACAGGCATGCTATCCATTCGTCCAATCTTTCTTTCATTTGTGTTTTTATTTTAATTTACTTTATTTTTCCTATGCTTTATTTTTATTAATTTTTCGAATTTTACAGGTTGAAGACAGTAAGGTTACAACAGCTTCATCAGATCAGACTGACCAAGTATGTTATCTATAGCATTTTAATCAATTAATTATCGTATTCGGATATTGACAGATTGAAAAATAATTGTGAAATAGGTGGTAAAAGAGGCTTCTCCTGATGATAAATCTCCGAAATCTGTTATGAGTGACGGAGGAAATGTGACTGGTAATGAAGAAGCTTCGGTTGACCAGGAGCCAAAGAAAGCAGAGGAAGACATAAGTCAACAACCGCTTAATAAGGAAGATACTGATGATTCAGATACCGACAAGAAAAGAGGAAAGAAAGGTGATACCGTTATCAATTCTGCAGAGCCCTCTGATTCGTCTCATGTTGAAGGTGAAAAAGACAATGAAAATGAAAATGAAAAAGATGATGATGATGATGATGGTAAAGAGCCGATAAATGAAAAGGATGACGAGGTTAAAGAGTCGGTAAGTGAAAAGGATAATGATGTTAAAGAGTCAGAAAATGATGTTAAGGAGTCAGACAGTGAAAAAGATAACGACGTGAAGGAGTCGGAAAATGAGGCAGTTGTTCCATCTGAAACCGAAAAAGATGATGTGCAAGTTTCTTCACCAAAAGCTAAAGAAAGCAACAGCCTTCCAGACGAGAGGCCTGTACGGTCTAAAAAGAAAAAGGTCCGATATGAAGGCGAAACGGCTTCTCCATCTAATGGCGAGGTACCTCCTGATGACGAGACCCTGGTGAAGAATGTGGGAAGGACCAAAGGAGCAGGAAAGAAAGCGGTTACTGCAAAAGAGGTTAAACTCCCGGAGACTGGAAACGAGTCGGCAGATGAAGAAGCTGCTAGTGATTCAGATGAAAAACCTCTGAAAAAGTCAGAACCAAAGTCAAAGTCTAAGTCAACAAAACAATCGGGTAAGAAGTCAAAGCAGTCCGGTAAGAAAGTGGATGTTGGTGAATCAGATTCAAAGAAGTCCAAACAGACCGGTAAGAAAGTGGACGTGAAAGCAGACGACAGCGATTCAGACGCTAAACCACTGAAAATGTCTGTTAAGAAAGGAGATAAAAGCAAGAATACTGTTGAGGAAGAGGACAGTGATTCAGAGAACAAACCGCTTAAACTGTCTGCTAAAAAAACTAGTCCAAAAAAGAAGGATTCGGGGAAAAAACGTGGTAATGGTTAAAAATATCGCAGAAAAAGAGCAAGCGAAATCACTGTCAGAAGATGATGTCAGTAATTCAAAACCTTTTCTTTTAATTTCTTTTCGAAAATAATCTAAAAATGTTTTTTTTTTTGGATTGTGAAGGAGATGGATTCTTCTCCAAAGTCCGTCAAAAAATCAGCTAAAGCGGAGGGAAATTCAAAAGAAACCCCTGTGACTAGTGCAAAACGGAAACGTTCCGCTGTCAAAGATAATGTAAACATATTTACATTTTAGCCTAAAAATACTGTTTGGGTCAACCTTCTAACTATTGGAATATGAAATTTTCTCAGACACCTATACAATATGATGAAAGCCTGGTTGGTACAAAAGTCAAAGTTTGGTGGCCTGAAGATAAAATGTAAGTGTCCTTATGATAAAATTGACCGTTTAGCTTCTGTTGGTAGCACTTCATTTCTAAGATTTAATCACTGATTAGAAATTTATAACTTTTGTGTAGATGAACGTCTGACGTTTATGCTATGTTGTTTGTAGGTATTATGAAGGTGTTGTTGAAGAATTTTATCCTGCTAAAAAGAAGCATAAGGTCATTACGATGTTTGTTATATTTCACCTAATATTTGTACCATTTTCACCTTTTCTAACATGTTTAGAGTTATGCAGGTCTCATATTTGGATGGAGATGAAGAGACGCTGAATCTGAGAACACAAAAATGGGAAATTTTGCAAGAATTTTCTCAGCGAGATGACAAGGTTAAAACAGGCTGATTGGTGCGTAATGTTATCACTTTTATGGTTTTTGTTTGTTCTAATATGGTTCGGTTGACAGGAGCAAACCACTGAGGCACAAAGTGAAGAGACTTCCCCTCGAACGTATGTATTACTGCACATATGTTAGCACTTAGCAGTTTCATATACATAATATGATTGTATATTTTTATGCTCTGCTTATCAATGGCTATTATGCTCCAGACACAAGAAGAAAAAATCAAAAACGGATCCTGCATCATCGTCACAAGAAAAAGCCAAAGATTCATCGAAGAAGTATGCTTCTATCTCTTCATCTCTTTATATCATCATATATGTATAAACCACATTTGATTAGTATTAATAAATGTAAAAAAAAAAAAAAAAAAAACCAGGTTGGCGGGGCCTCTTCGTCAGCTAAGTCAACGAAGGAAAAGTCAGGTGAAAAATCTACTAAAAAAGCTACCGCTTCCAAAGACGCTGGAAAGTCGAAGGAGGACGAAGAGACACCAAAAGCCAGTACCAAGACCAAGGCGGTCACCAAGTCAAAAGGTAAAACACCTCAAGTGGCAGCAAATCCAACCCCAGTGGCCCCACCAAGGCAAAATCCGGTTCGTCTGTGAAAGAAGCCGATAATGTAAAAACTCCAGAAAGCGGAAAAGGAAAGTCGACAGAGCCTGCAAAGGGCGGGTCAAAGAGCGGAAATAAAAGAAAGAAGAGGAGCTAGAGGGTCGTTAGCTTCGGCTTTGTCAAATATAAGCAGCTGTTGACAGTAGTTGTTAGGGTAGTGATTTTCATGCTATTGTTTGGTACAAGTATTGGCTTTTGGTAGGGGTAAGATATTGTTAAATTATGATTATTAGTAGTAGGTTAGGTTTTGTTATAAAGAGTTAGATAATGTGTTAGATTTTTTTTTTCCTTGTTGTGGACTGGGATTATTTCTTGTTGACATTTGTTCTACTCTTCTGTTTTAGAACCTTGTTTGGTTTTGTATTCTGATAATTCTTGATGTTCTTGTCAATGACACCTGTTTTAAGTCACTCTACTCTAGCTTTGTAAGTCTTGGTAATCAAGTAATATTCTCAAGACAGTGTTTTTATTTGCTTGTAAGTTGTAATAATCAAATATATGATTTCAAAATCATTGAAGAATAAAGTGGTAGATCATTGGCTTGTCAAGCATATAGGTTGTAGGAGTTGGACCTTGAATATTTTTATGACCTCATATTATTTAGTATACATACAATTGCAAGATTTATGATTTATTTATCTATGCCATCCTAGAGAATAGAGATGCAAAAAAAAACCCGGTTCCGGACCCGGCCTGACGAAATCAACCCAGAACCGGTTCCAGTTCCTACTCGGTTCTCTCTCTCTTTTTTTTCTGGGTGGGACCCGGTTCCTACCTTACTTGAAAAATCCCAGGTAGGAACCGGTTTTACCATTGTAATTGGTGAAATCGATTTTACCATTTATAACGTAACTACAACCGTTTTTTACTCCTTTTACCGTTGGAAGCGGTTTTTGACCCCCCCCCCCCCCCCCCCCCCTAAATAGTTATGGGATGTATTGCTTAATTACTTAACTCAAAAACGTATAAATGAACCCCGAAAAACGCAAAATCAACACATACGATTAGGGTTTTTGCGCTCCAGTACGTTCTTTGTCATTCTCGATACAAGACAGGTAAAATCTCTTATTTATTGTTGCAAAGTGGTAGGATTAGCAACTAAAGATATATAAAACATGTTCAAATCAAAGATATATAAGTGTTCAACTAAAGATACTTGTTGTGGTGTGGTAGAATTTGCGACTAAAGGTATATATGAACCTGTTCAAATCGTAGAGTATTTGTACATTAATGGTTAATGTTTTTAAATTTTAAAAAATAGGTAAGAAGTAGGAATCCGTCGTCGTCGCCGCCCCCCATTGTCGTTGCACATAGATGAACCTATTCCTAAATCAAACCGATCTTGCTAGTTATTTTAGTAAATTGAGTCGGTTCCGTTTCTGTTTCCTAACATCAAACTCAAACCAAAGTGACTAGTTTTTTAGTTATTAACGCTTGTTTGTATTCGTTTGTGTTCATTTGTGTTAATGAACATTTGTGTGTTTGCGTTCGCCTGTGTTCATCAAAGTTCATTTGTGTTCGCTTTTGCCCCACACCTAAAATTCACAAAAAAAAAAACACAAATGAACTGGAACACGTCCATTTTCTTAACAAACGAACACAAACAGAAATTTTCGTTTGGTAAGTGTTTGTGAACAATTCTTGAACACTAATTTTCCTTAACAAAACGAGCACGGACATGGCCTTGTTTGTGTTCGTTTGGTTCGTTTGCAGCCCTAGATCCAGACGATTCTCCTTTTTTTTTTAGCTTTTTCATCGGGCAATGTTTAATTGTGTGTTTTTTTGAGAGTTGAGTTTGTCACAACTTTCATGAACTTTTCACAATACTTACACTGGGCCATCTCGATGTTGTACAACATAAGACATAAGTCGTAGTGGGACCAAATGTCGGGGCTTTTTGGTTTCAAGAACCAAAACAAGTTCTTCATTGTTTGTCCTTGTTGTCGTTGGTGTAGCAAAACTTGAGTGATTTGAGCGGTTTTACATTTTAGATAGCGTTTGAGAGTTAAAGAAGTGATGTAATAAAAATAAACATTCTACACTTATTTCTAGTAAACTAGGATGGTTAAATAGTAAAAATTTGGTTCCTAACAACTATATTACCGTTAGGAACCGATTCCAACGGTTCCTCTTTGAAAATTTGACACCAGACGGTAATATCCCGTTGTACGCGGGTATCGGTTCTTACCCGGACCGGACCATACCGGTTACTAAAGCGGTTCTGTTGGTACTACCCGGTCCCACTTTGTACCTGATTGGACCGCACCTGATTCTAGGTCTGGCCCAAAACCCAATTTGTGCATCTATGTTACTCTATGTCATCCATTGCTTTCTTTTTTTCAGATCCAGGCATAAGCAAGTAAGCAGATTGGTTCCACATCCATGAGCTCCTGTAGTTGAAATATAAGCCCAACAGTCTATTGCATTTATTTTCGTCCAGAAGGGGGTGGCGGCGTAACTTGTTGCCCGCCTACCTGCTATTCTTATGTAATTTGCCCCTTTTTGTTAATTTTTTTTTAACTAGTATAAAGCCGGGGCTCTCACCAAAAGCAATATAATACAGATTTTAATTACTTTAGTTATTATAGAAAATTTGTAATTCATTTGTTATTTAATTTAACATATATAAACATTAGTTTATACCCCAGGAGCATTTCGGGGTTGACAAATCTAAGTAAAGTTAATAAAATTAAAAGTATCTATACTATAAAAAGACATCTATGTATCACTTTACATAGTCTAGATTCTTTTTCAATATAAGTCGATTTCTTATATTTAAAATTAGAAGTACATAAATCGTAGTCTATTAACAATTGAAATTTAAATTAAATGTTCGTAAAGTAAGATGTATTCTTCTCAAATTTGAATAATTCATCATATTTGAAGTCAAATCTAGTCTTATATCCGACAATAAAGTCAAGCAATTTCTTATTAAATAAAAAGTAAAGAAAATAGCCCATACCTCATCAAAATCAGTTGTCACGCCAATAGGTGCTGACAATGCTTCCTACATTTGTTTCATGTTCTATGTTTGCATTAATTCCAAAAACAATGTAAGCCAACTCATTTAGTACCTTACTACATCTAATCACTAACTCATACTTAAACTAGCGTGTAACAATAAGTCATTTTGTAAATATTTGACTAAAAGAAGATTAATGTTTACCTATTTCAAAGCAACATTGCGATTACTCCATCACAACTCAAATATTACATGGTCAATGTATTTAAACATGGACTAAATCATCTAGTCCAACGTAATGATGCAGTGTATCAGGAAGAAGAATTCAAGAAGAATATTACCAAGAATAGAGGTTTATCCGGTTGATGACAACCCGTGAATAAGATTCAAAATGATGCTTCTGTAATACGCAAGATCGTAGTGTAAAAAATAACCAGATTATTATAATTTAAGACTATCAACAAAGAGGCTGGGAAAAGATCGTTACCTTAATCGTGTTGTGACCTGAGGTCTAAGAGTAGTGCGCCTGGCTGTCGTTTACGATAAACACAGAAACCAAAAGATTCTTATTAGAAAACAAACCATATGTTTGCATATATTGAATGATTAAAAAAAAACACCAAAAGAAGCAACCATTGAATACGAAACACAAACACATAAAAAATCCTCTAGATTATAACCCAATATATATAAACAAAAAAAAAATAGAAACATGTTCTTACCTGAGTGAGTGAAGCTAATATTTGAATCCGTATGGATCTGCACCACTTATTTCAAAAAGCATAGTAAATCAATTAGAATATATTCATAAGACATAGAAGTAATCAAGTAAAAAAAACAAATAAATCACAACATACATATATAGAATTATTATTATTTTATTATCCATATTTATGGTAATCATTTAATTCACCTAAAAATATATATTCCCTGATTTTTCTTCACATTGGAATTTTTCTTCACAATGGAGTACCAACATTTTTAGGAAGTTTTGCCTATGTGAGATTTTAAAGCGTTGCACAATACAATTATCATCATCATTTTCCAGTTAATTATCCTCAAATCGCATAACAATTCATCATTCCTAACACACCAATTGCATACAGGCATATTTATAAAACTAAATCTAACTACCAAACCTAAATTAACTAATTAACAACATAAATTCAATTAATATACCTCAATTCGTGTGTAAAGCGGTTGAAGACCTTTGGAGAGATAGAAGTAATCAACAACAGTATTCGTAGCTGTTGTACTGGATGAACTAACAAAAACGTTGATCCTTAAACATCTTTGATACTGTAGGTTATGTCCACTACCACTACCACCACCAACGTCATCGCCGACGGAGGCTTCACCTCCGCTGAAGTCATAAAAACACCACATGTCAGTCGAAGAGGTTGTCGCCGCCACCCTTTTAGCTCAGACCACCGTCATGTAGCAAGACGAGTGAAATAGATGTCGAGTGTGTGAGGGAGATGAAAGAGAGAACCCGAACAGAGAGAGAGAGACTGGTGGAGGAAAGGTAGGAGAGGAGGAGGCGGGTGGAGGAGAGGGGGAAGAGGAGGAGGCGGCGGCGAAGATGTTGGGGGAGGTGGTGGGAGGCGGCTGGTGGAGGAGAGGGAGAAGAGAAGGAGGCGATGGTGGCAGGAGGAGACGAAGGCGACGACTATGGTGGTTGGAGGAGAGGGAGGAGATGATATGTGTAGGGAATGGTTTTCAGGGTTGGGGGATGGGAAGAACTTTATATATGTGATAGGATTTTTTTTTTAAATTCCCACAATTTGCCACATGGCACACTCAAAGTGAGAGGATGACCTCAATGAGTGTCATGTCATACAAGAAATTTATTTATGTATTTTATTCATCTATATCCTATATTTTCTAAAACAGCTAAACTTTTTTTAAAACCATTTTTTTCACCTTGTCTAGGATTGAATCTACGATGACCCTCAAGGGACATTTTGTCTCTATCACTAGGCTACAACCTAGGTGTCATAATGTATTGATAACTGTCTATATACTATACTACTATATAATAAAAGGAAACACATGACAAGTATTTGTCATCTATTGAAGAAATCTAATTTTGGTTTTCTCATATCTCTCTCCTGTTTAATTATTAAAACCTATTTTTTAATTTAAAATAGTTATTTTATTATTAACTAAATGAATTTAATATGAAATTAATTATTAGTTTTTGAATAAGCTTATATTTTTTTATTTTACTTAAATGCTTTACCAAGTTTAAAATTATGTTGGTTAAAATATTAAGAAAATGAAGAATAATGATGATAATTGTTTTTTAAAAGGTTTTCTAAAAAATTCAAATATTTAATGTGATTGGATGGTAAGAATGCTAAAAATACAATATGTTAAATAAAAAATAGGTGGTATTAAAAAAACTAAAAGTTTATACCTAGTTGAAAGAAGTAATGTTTTAAAAACTAATTTAACAAAATTTATTAGGCGGTATTAAAAATTAAAATTTAATACCATTTAAAAGAAATAATGTTTTAAAAATTAATTTAACAAGATTTATAAATGTCACATAAATGTTCATTTTTGTAAGCACATATCTTGACGAGTATATTTGTTCATTTATGTTTTTTTTTGTAAATACACGGATGTATTCAACCATGAAATGCAAATGTTTTCTTAAAACATAACTCTTTAATTACTAACTATATAAGATTACCAATCCGTGTAATACACAAGATTGTAACCTAGTGTTGTTATAACTTATTATAGTTTAAGGTGTTGTTTGTTTTTCTGCAGGAAAAGGTCTGCAGTATGCGGACCACATCTCCAGACATCTGCAGGAGAAGAGGTGGACCAAAGGTCTGCAGTCTGCAAGAAGAAGACTGTTTGTTTGTTAACGTCTGCAGGCTGCTGAAATAAACTTAAATTTAAATAAACTGAGTTTTTACAGCAGTCTGGTGGTAGACGGTGGTGGTGGTGGGTGGACCGTGGTGGTGGTGGTGGTGGTGGGTGGTGGTGTGGTGGTGTGGTGGACCGGTGGTGGTGGTGGTAGGGGTGGTGTTAGGTGGTGGGTGGTGGTGGTGGTGGGTGGTGGTGGGTGGTGGTGGTGGTGGTGGTGGTGGTGGTGGTGGTGGTGGTGGACGGTGGTGTGTGGTGGTGGTGGACCGTGGTGGTGGTGGACCGTGGTGGTGGTGGACGGTGGTGGTGGTGGTGAACGGTGGTGGTGGACGGTGGTGGTGGTGGTGGTGGACGGTGGTGGGTGGTGGTAGTGGTGGTGGGTGGACGGTGGTAGGTGGTGGACCGTGGTGGTGGTGGTGGTAGTGGTGGTGGACGGTGGTGGTGGTACCATGGGTGGTGGTGGTGGATGGTGGTGGTGGGTGGTGGGTGGTGGTGGGTGGTGGTGGACGGTGGTGGGTGGTGGTGGGTGGTGGTGGACGGTGGTATGGGGTGGTGGGTGGTGGGGTGGTGGTGGGTGGTGGTGGGTGGTGGTGGTGGTAGTGGTGGTGGACGGTGGTGGTGGTGGTGGTGGGTGATGATGGTGGTGGGTGGTGGTAGTGGTGGTGGACGGTGGTGGGTGGTGGTGGTGGACGGTGGTGGTGGTGGTGGTGGTGTGATGTGGTGGTGGTGGTGGTGGTGGTGGTGGTGGTGGTGGTGGGTGGGTGGTGGTGGTGGTGGTGGCAGTGGGTGAGGAGAAGAGAAGAGGAGAAGACCTTTGAAGACCTTAGAAGACCTTGGTCCAAGTTTGCACCAAGAAGAGGTCAGGAAGAGCTTTTGGAGTGAAATGTCTTCCGAAAAACAAACAGTCTGGCCGCCCCAAACGTCTGCCCGCGTCTGCGCAGCACAGACAAAAGAGGTCAGAAGTGCTTCTGGGAGAAAAACAAACAACACCTAAAAGTGTTTTGAACTCTTTCTAAACATTACTAAAGCCAAAGTTACTTGGTGTTGCCGTGGGAGGCAGTTTACCTGTGTGTTATCAAGGGACGCGGTTTGAACTTCGTGCAAATCCAAACGGAAAGACTAACGTTACCGAATAAATGTTTTGTTACTTATAAAACTCCATTTCCAATGGATTTTATACTTGCACGTTGAGAAAACTATAAAAATGAATATGGTATCAGTACCGATAATAAGATAGTATTGGTTTGGTTCTCCACAATAAAGAAAAGTACCAATATACCTGTACGAAAGTACCAGTTTGATATGAGTATTATGTACCAAATACACATCCTTAAAAAGAAAAAAAAAGTATCTTCTACCCTATAAAACACAGTTTTACTTAACAACAGATTTTTTTTTAATAGTGATGCAAGTTAGCAAAATAAGGGTGATGCATCGCTAATAAAGTGTGCCTTTTTAATACAGAGGTGAATAGTTTATAGATACATAAATATTTTTAATACTTTTAATCTTTGATAATTTTATAGCTTAAAAGAAAGTTTAGACTTATTTCAAAATTTATAAACTTGTATGATTATAAATAACCAATTAATATACAACTAAACCATACAATACCAAAAATTTAAAGGTGGTTCTAAAAAACAACTCTTCATAACTTCATTCATCATCCATTTTCATACTATAATATTTTCCTATAATTATGGTTAAAAGAGGTACTATAATAAAGGAGGTAATGTATTAGAATTTAGTAGATAAAATTGTTGGTGCATTTTGCAATGGTCTAATTAGAGTCTATTTTGTTTGACCTCGTCACAACGCAAGGAGTATTGAGTAGCAAATCAGTAATCACAAGTTCTGATGATATCATACCAACCGTTCGTGAGCACTAGATATTGGCTCACTTAAAATTAGATGAGCTCAAATTAATTAGACCTCGTCACAACGCCGTTTACCCGTCATCCACTTGTAAAACTTGTTGGTTTTTAATGATAAATATGATTATTGTAAAAAAAACAGATATATTATATATTTATTTTTATAAACATAAATATTGTTCTATTTTAAATAATAAATATACAGTTATATAGTAGTTTTATGATAGATATCTAAACAACGACTAAGACTAAACGAATGTACATTTTGTTATTGACATATTATAATCATAAAGATTACATATACTAAAATAATTAATTAGGTCCGTAAACGAGTCAAATGAACACGAACGAAGTAATGCTTGTGTTTGTTCGTTAAACTTTAACCGAACACGAACATATAATTGATCATTTTTTTTGTTCATGTTCGTTTATAAAGGAAATGTGCATGTTTGTGTTCATTCGTTTATTACCTAAACAAACAGCCTACGAACATAAAACGAACACAAACATAAACAAAACAAACGTAAACTTACAAAAAAAAAATTTAGTTGAACAAACATAGATTAACATTAATGAACACAAACGATCAATTCAAATACATCGTAGTTCATCTAAAAAGACATCTAAATTAGTAGTTTAAATATATTAGGATAAGTTTCACTAGAAAACCATTTGTTAGTACTAGAAAGCATAAGTACTAATGAGTTAAATCTATTATCTATACAGGTAGTTAGAAAACGGGTTTTATATTTGGCATTTATATAAATGTAAATACACCTTATGTATTTATTAAAACTAGTAGGGTGCCCGCGCGATGCAGCGGAGAATATATGCATTTCTAAGAGTGTGTAAGGTTTAGTTCGGTTGTTAGCCACAACCGAAATCAAAGACATCAGTTGATTGATCTTATCAGACAATCGATTAATTGGTTAGGTGTATTTGGTTAGATAGTTTTCAATTCAGTTCAATCAATTTTGGTTAATAATTGAAACCAAGATGAAGCAGCTTGATTTTCATACGCGAGGCCTCGCGCAAGGCAATTATATATATATTCTAGAGGTTTATAGAATAATTTACCTAATATTAAAACACAAATAAGCTTTATATATGTTTTAATATTGAAATTACATGTATAACCTGAAAAACGTGATTTACCACAATCTACTTCACACAAATATGATATGTACATGAGGAGCGCGTCTCAGACTCGATTTTCATAAAAAAAAGTGCATGCCTATGATGCGATTTTTTACAGCCCGCGTCTCAGGTTGCATAAGGCAAGGAGGCTTGCGTCTTAGGCGCGCTTATTATAACTAAGTGTTGGACAACAGTTAGTTCCATTTTTTTAATTTAGTTCGAAGTCAGTTTTTGTTATTTTAAAGTTTTTGGGTTAAACTTTGCATAAGTAGTAAACTGGCAAAATAATAATTGCATACAAAATTCTAACGATTCTTGAAACTTTGTACCTGCCAACTATATCATGCGAACTTTTATAGTTAATTTGTCTTCCTACCAACACACTTGTTAGCCACACAGTGATTCAGCACTTCAGTTTTAAGTAAGACGGGTTCCAAAATCCAAATTAGTGTTAAATTATTATTACTAATGATAATAATATTCATCACATGGCCAACATCGTATACCTAAAAGGTATAGTACTATATTTTAAATTGAATCCCTTATTTGATGATGGTTTAACAAGATTCCATACACTTACTTCAAAAACCATTATGTAAATGTGAATTTATATGTAACTATGCCTAGCGTAAATATATTAATTACGCATTCTTGTTATTTACTTTTATTACAAACAGAAACCTTATTTCCATTATGCATACAATACAAGAAAAAATATTTGCATGACCTTAGTTAAATTGTCATACCGTTGTTCCTTTTCCATCGGAAACTATTTTTCCGTTTAACATACAAGTACAAGTGACATCATAAATCCCTTAAACATATAAAAACTCAACCATTAGGTCCACATTTTTAATAGATATATTATTGTTATGTATTATTTCCTAGAGTGATACCATAATAAATGAAGGCTTGACAATAAGTATCATGAAAATGTACAACAAGCTTCTCAATAGGTACCAATTTTTTAAGTCTCAATAATAGGAATATCAATAAGATATGACCATAAGAAAGTGTTAAAAGTGACATAACTTGTATTTAATACATTTTCAATAGTCTCATCACAATCCATGTTATAAAATTCATCGTTATTAAATGCCACCATATGCAATTGACATAGATTAGATAACTGACATAAAACCATAATCAAAACTGTGCAGGAACCAAATTTCATATCCATGCCAGATTTGACAAACTAATAAAACAAAAAACCAAATGAAATCAATCAAAACCAATAGCCTATTGACATACCTAAATTCATATTGCATAACAAATCAGAGAAATTATGTAGAAACCAAAAACTTGCATTTCATACCAATTAACATAGTGTTTTTACATTCAAAAGAAATGTTCTCATCCCCAAACATAACATATTCTCAAAACCATAAAGAATCATCCAAAATACAGTCTTCATACAAACAAACTTAAACATCATCAAACACTTGAATAATGGACTTTATGTATGGATCTGTATCAAGTTAAGCCTCAAATAATCATGAACATGGAAGGTTGTCACTACGCCATAATTCATATTTGTATCACAGCTGACAAATTTTGTCTAGTTCTTGATCTTTTTTCTTGAACCTGGTCCAACATTAATGTATTAAAATAACAACATTCTGAAATTGATGATTGGCAATCTATTAAAATTATGAATTTTTATGCTTGTTACGACTTTCCATCAGTCTTATTATCGGTGGAGAGCAAAACATGTCACAATTTGTTGTACGAAGCCATTAGATCTAATTAATTTCTCCTCAATTTCAAGCTCTTTAGATAGTCAAACTGGATCATAAAGCCCTCTTGCAAAAACCTGGACATTGGTTGTATGGCCCCATTATTGTTCTTTCCTTTGATCCCCAAAGCTTTCTTGCACTTCCTCTTCTATCTGAAAAACCAATAATAAACTCGTAACCATTAAAACTTATTGCACTCTGGTTCAAGTCACATATAAGTGCACGGTCTTGAACAATTGCTTTCTCACACTTAACACCGCTTTTTTTTTGGTTGAATACGGTCCCTGCAAATAAATTGTTCATCAAGACCCTTCAGTTTAGATTGACACCATGCCAAATTACATTTCTGACCAGGTTAACGACGAGAGGTAGTTGACTTGGAATTATGATTTTCTTCTTTGTATACATTTCCCCTTCTAAATTTGGTTGGGATTTTATATTATTCAATCACTTCTTGTGAAGTTAATGATTTGATTTTTAATAAAAAAAATTGTGTCATTCCTTAAGAATTTAGAATAATAATGAATATGAATCATAATCTTGATGAACATGTTTAATTCATTTGTAATGAATTATGCAAACATGTTTAATTCAATTGTGATTGAATCTTTATGCAAACATGTTTAATTCAATTGTAATGAATTATCACCGTGACACCAGATCAAACTTCAACTTCTAAATTCTGTCTTTTACTTCATAGACTCTGCAACCTATGTTTTATGCAAATTTGAAATAACAATAAGTAACACTTTAATGGTAACTTTAAAATGTCGATGCCATATAAAAGACAGAAACAATGATTATACAAGAATAAACAAGATTTACCAAGAAAATTCTGCAAATTAGTAATCAATTGTTTTTCCGTCTCTCAATCCAAGTCCAGATCTTATCCCTAACCTTAAAATATAATTAGAAGTCATGGTAACATGGATCAATGGTCAAATTCAATTATTGAAACATGATGATTCTTCTATATAAATTTTGAATGGAAGCAATATATCTATTTTTAGGCATACATAAAAAGATCATATGAGTAAATGATAGCATAAAGATTATAAAATATTAAGAATCATCTCGATATCACAACTTATGAAGAAAACAACAAGGATCCAAAAGGAAATCAAATATCCATAAGCCAAGAAGGAATCTTAAAGCACAAATAATCAGACAGAAAAGGAAATTTAGAAAAGTGTACTTGTTGCAAGTCAAGATAATATTGAAGAAGGGTTTGGTTATTTAATCTTGCTCTAAAATCCTCTTAAGACACATGACACATGAGGGGATGGATCAAAAGCAACCCATTTCGTCTTCTTCCTGGTCAGATCTCAACCTTCTTCAAAATCCAACCTTAGAGAGAATTTTTTTGATGAAATAATAAAAATTATGATCCATTTCACAAATAAAAAATGGAGAAAGATCGTACCTTGGGAACCACAAAACCAACATGATCAACGAAAAATGTTTTTCTAATCTGCATATTCAACACACAATAACCTAAACTTAGAAATGAATCAATTTAAAAACACTGAACGAAAACTTGTGCATCACACTTACCAGAATACGAATCTATCTGCGTTTTTTATATGAAATCGATCAATTTCTTGTGTGATGTTCTTAATCCGATGTCAGAAGTAAACGAAAAGTGAGCTCAGGGGATCGATAAAAAGTATTGGAAATCAATCACAATAGAGTTGGATTCTTACCAGGTTTGAGCACTAAGAATGGTTTTGATTTTTGCGATGTTTTGTTACAAAGAGGAAAAGGAAACGAAACAACTTGTTCATTAATGTAGGGGTTGTGGTTTGTCCAGAATTTGAGGAGGTTTTGGGGTTAAGTTTGTTGGCCATATAAGAGTTATTAAAATTTTAAAATTAAAAGCTCCCCTCCACTTATTTAGGCTTTATAATAGAACTATATAACCTCTTTTAATAAGCTTTGCTTCTAGAAGCAGTTTTATAGTTTAAGTTGTTAGGCACTAACTAAAAGACATATTTGCCCCTAAAAAATCTTTATTATGTGCATCAAGTGTTGTACCTTAAGCAATCATATTGTATTGTTTAAAATTTAAGAAGTCCTTGCTCATGCATTATAATATAGTATAGAT
>JAUTDX010005225.1:0-30134 GCA_030844895.1 Ambrosia x helenae | reverse complement strand
TTTATTATATAATTGGCTTATGTTTTGGTAAAGATTTAATTGTGTTTGGGTATAATGCTTTTGCCGTATTTTAGTCTTATTTATGATCTTTGACTATTTCCACATGTGTGTTGTTGAATGTGTCTTTCAGTTATAGTATGCATGTTAGGTTACCTGCTTTGTGCTTGTAACTAGTTTATGGTTTTTTTGACGTCTAATTCCATAGAACTTGATTTGAGAGTTTAGAGGACTTAGGTATTCTGCCATTCCTTGAGACCTGGAGAGGTGATAGGGTGGTCGGGTTGTCTAGATCTTTAGGTATCGGGTAGAGGTGAGACCGGGAGGTGATCCTTGCCTAGTGTCTCTTTAGATTCTTGTAATTCCGAATTATTTCCAAGCCAATTAGATTACTCCTTCACATTTTTTGGTGTGTTGTGACTAGCGAGACCGGAGGTGAGCGAGTCTTTCGAGTACCTTAGCATTCCCCAGTGAGTGAGACCGGGAGGTGATCCGAACTAGTAACCAGTGATTTACAGTCCCTTAGGATTTTCTGAGAGATGTACTGAGACCGGAGGTGATCTAGCATGTTTAGGGGTTTTCCTGGGTCGGGCGTATCTTTAGAAAACCTGGTAGCCAATCCATTATTCGATTCCGAGAGTTGCAGTCTGCGGGTAGGATTCTAGACCTAGGTAGTTGCCTTCCATATTATCTGAGTTTGATCCAGTGTTCTAGCTTCTTGTTTTCGTCTCTGTGTTATTTATTTTAATTGCTTTTATTTTATTTGCATTTAGTTTAAATTTAATTATCAAAAAATCCAAATTATTAGGCTAGGAGTCGACGGTGGTTTAGTACCGAGATTCGCCATATTGTGTCCACGGTTCGATATTCCGGACTTACTTGCTCTGCTACACTGCGACCGGTACACTTGCCGTTAGTGTGTGGTTTTGTAGGTTTTTCCATTTTTAAAACTTGACCGATTTATTTACTACACATTTCACACATCAAGTTTTTGGCGCCGTTGCCGGGGACACGGTACGCTTTCGAGGACGACCCGAGTCGGGGATCTAGTCATTTTATTGCTTTCTTAATTTCGTAGATTTTTATTTTTAATTTTATAAAAAGAAAAAAATATATTTTTGTTTTATTTGCTATTTATTTTTCTTATTCTAGTATAGCTTTAGTTTCTCTGTGTGCGTAGGAAGTAGTACCCCGTTGCAGTCCTTAGAACATTTGCCCACCAGATAGATCACACAGAAATGGCTGCACGTAGGACTGTCATCAACATTACACCCGCTCACATCCGGTCCAGTATCACACTACCTACTGTTGAGTCGAACAACTGGACCATTGAACCCACTCTGATCAACACCATATCTCATTCAGTTCAGTTTCACGGCATGCGTGATGAAGACCCATATGCCCACTTGAATAGATTTGGTAGAGTCTGTAGCACCTTCCAGCTTAATGGTGCCACTGATGACGCCATTCGTTTGCGTCTGTTCCCGTTCTCACTTACTGATTAGGCCCTCACTTGGCTGGACTCCCCCCCACAGGGAGCCATCACCTCTTGGACTGATCTTCAGACGAAATTCATGCAGAAGTATTTTCCTCCTGCTAAAACCGCTCGTCTTAGAAATCTTATCTATGCCTTTACTGAGCAGTCAGGGGAATCCTTCTATGAGACGTGGGACAGATTCAAGGCACTCTGAATAGGTGCCCTCATCATGGTCTTGAGGACTGGAGAGTCGTGGAGAAATTCTATAATGGAGTTTCTGACGCGACCAAAAGACTTCTTGACTCTACAGCAGGCGGTAACATGATGAAAACCAAAACCGCTGCTGAATGCCTTGAGATGATAGAGGACCTAGCCACTAGCACCTACATCGAGCCTGGCTCTGGGGGCGTTACTCTGCCCCTAAGAGTATACATTCTGTGAGAGTAGCATTGCACTAGCCGCTCAGGTAGAGTCTTTAGCTAAGGTCATGAAGGATATTCAGGTTAAGATTAGTGCTAAGTGTGAGATTTGTAGAGGGGGTCATGAGACCATAGATTGCCACTTAGGTCCCAGTGAGAGGAGTTGAACTATGTCCAAAGTTACAACTCTGGATGGCAGAGTGTAGGAGATCCTAAGTTGAGATTAGTGATTTAATAAAGAAAAATGAGGAGAATCAGGCTAGGACGAATAAACTCCTAGAGACCATAGTAATGCAGCGTGAGACCCGTTATCAGGAGCAGCAAAAGAAAAATCAGGAGTTTGAGCTGCTATTTAGGAATCATGGGTCTACTCTTCAGAGTTTGGAGAGGATCGTAGGTGAGTTAGTTGGTAAGGTGACTAGTAATTCGACAGATGCTCAGGTGAACGCGGTGTTCACCGAATTTGGTAAGGGCACGGGAGTTGATTACCTGTGTCGAGAGAAAGTGAGTTAGTTGAGGTGGAGATTATAAAGGAGGAGATTGTAGATGAGGAGATTAGGGTAGAGTCTCCGGGCAAGGTGCACCCCCTAGGCTAGACCCAGCAAGTACCGCACAGCCCAAAAGTAGGTTGAAGGAGAAACAGTCTGAAGGGGAGCCTAAAAAGGTTTATGTTCCACCTGCCCCTTATGAACCAGTACCGCCCTATCCTGGTAGGTTGAATAAGAGTGAGAACTTAGAGCAATATAGTCACTTCATTGATGTTCGTAGAGATATGCCTAAGTATGGGAAGTTCTTGAGGGAGATGTTGTCTCGCAAGGAGAATTTGAAAGAAACTTTCCCAAGTCACTCTGAATGAGGAGTGTTCGACTGTTGTTCTTAATAAACTACCCGAGAAGCTGACTGATCCTGGGAGTTTCACTATCCCTTGTCAGATAGGTGGTTTGACAGTTAGGAACGCCCTCGCTGATTTACGTGCTAGCATTAATCTCATGCCCTATTCCATGTTTAAAAGATTAGATCTTGGGGAGTTGAATCCAACTAGGATGTGCTTACAGTTGGCTGATAAATCTGTTAAGTACCCTATGGGCATTCTAGAGAATTTGCTAGTAAGGGTGGAGAGCTTTGTGTTTCCCGTTGATTTTGTCGTACTTGATATACGGGAGGATGAGCATGTGCCGCTGATCTTAGGACGACCCTTCTTACGCACCGCAAAGGCATTGATCGATGTCTCGGACGGTCGGATTATACTGCGTGTAGGGGATGACTCCATCACTTTTGATGTTAATAGGTCTAGGGAGAGTATGAGTAGTCAGGTTGAATCTGTGTGCTTTCTTGGCACTTTAATGTCACATGTCGACCGGTGCATTGACTACATCTGTGAAGCAGACTTATTAGATAGGCGGCACGAGACAGAAGAGAGACAGGAGGTAGAGATAGAGACTATAGAAATTGTGGAGCATGATCCGGCTTGTGCAGCCGGTGAGCCTCCCGATAGTTTAGAGGTAGTTAAGGTTGTTGAGAGTTCCGAGGAGGTGGTGGATGAGCCCTCGATTCATATTCTGCTATCGCCTAAGTGTGAAAGTGAGCACCCAGATAGATGAGAAGAATAAGGCACTGTTTAAATTTAGCCTTGAGGTAGTGAATAAATCTAAGTGTGGGGATATGATCCTGATTCACCACTCTCATTTAAGAATATTTTCTATTGATCTTAGATTTAGGTGGAAAAGATCTTGCCTCGGGAGAGATAACATAAGTAGCATGATTGATTTACATGAGGATGGTGTAGATATCCTCGTTGATCCAGGTTAGAGTGCTTGATAAAATAGGATCACATGGGTGAAAACCCAAATTTGTAGAGTTTGTATATATTATTTTTTCTGTTTTTTTCTGTTTGTTTGCATTTGTGCGTTTTGTTTCATCTTATTTTTGTAGGATATTATGCTTGTCTTTAGCGCGGAAATATTTCATTCGTATGAGTTTTGATGTTGGTTTTATTTTCGTTTAAAAAATACCTTAAAAAAAGCCACATAACCTCCACCATTATCATTATCACCCGCCACTGACCACCACTGTGCTGATCCAGGTATGTTTTCCTCGCTTTCTTTTATTTTATTCTGCGTCATGTTATTGAGTCTAGTATTTTAGTTTATTTGAGTCCGTTTTGTTTATTTTCGTTTGGTCGAGTCTTAAGGGATTGCCATGGCCTTTTCACTATTGATCCCCCTCGCCCGTACTCAATCTCCATTCGGATGGGGGTCGATCTTAAATTTATTTTTGTAAACAGGCATCTCACTTGTCATTGAGTCATTTTACTTTCACTTTCTTTTTAGTTTATTTTGCAGGATTCTGACTATGGCTGTGAAGGAAATGCTATACGGCTGTAGATAATGGACGGACGGGACACTTTCTGCGAGCTATCGCCACATATTACAGGGAGTTCGTTCCATTTATTTTGTTGTTATATATTTTATTCATTTCAGCTTTACTTTTGCATTTTTATTTTTTTTTAGTTTGCGTTGTATCCTGGAGCACATTGAGGACATTGTGCCTTTCTAAGTGTGGGGATGGGAGACTTCATCTTTATTTTGCTTAGTTGTAGGTTGAGTCAAAAAAAAAATTTGAAAAAAAATGTCCCTGATTTTGTGTGCTTTTAAATGGAAAGTGATAGGTAGAATTAGGATTTTCGGTTATTCAATATTATACATAAGAGAATATAAAGGTAGAGAACATGTTGCCTGTGATGTTTTGGTAGTCCCATCCGCCTGTGATAGTTCCCCGAATAGTGTTATAATATACGAAATAATATAATCATGAAATCTTGTGGGTTCTCACCTTAGGATGATTGGCCTAGTTTGAAACCGTTGATAGTATAAGAGGTACCACTATAAGTAAATGCCTATAAGTATTTGAATCAAATGGCACACTTGATCCTTTTTATGAGAATAAATCTGGTGAAAAGTGGCGCCCAAAAAAATCCAAATATCCATCAATTGAGCTAGACTAAAAGAAAAAAAAAACTGAAGCCTATGGAGTCTCCCTCGGGGATGGTGACTCTGATCGAAACTCCCTCTAGGTCAAGTTAAAATATAATATATATATATATATATATATATATATAATATAGGGAAGGGTTATTTTGAGAACAAGGAAATTTGTGAGAACACTAAGAACAATTTTCATCCCTTGATCATTATAATTAAGGGCTAAGATTAAAGGGGGAATAAAAAGAATAGAAACCTTGATAAAGGGGCAAATTTGTAAAATAACAACTAACAACAACCCCTTAATCTTTCATCCGATCAAAACACAATTTCAAACAAAAATCCCCAAACCTCTTCGAAACCCTAACCTTGAACGAACGTAGATCAATCAACATATACTGATTCCGGCTATATTATCTCTCAGTCTCTACTCTCTATCTCGGAACATGTAACGATTCCAGCTGCTGAACAGGTAAACAGGTTCCGAACTCGTTTGCTGTTCATCTTAGGGTTTAAACTGGTTGAAATGATCTTATAATGTCTAGAATTTGGTAAAGTAGAGTAGATCTATGAATATTGAAGATTAAGTGTATGATTAGTTAAGTATAACATGATATCAGCATCCGGATTCTACTTGTTCTCTCTCAGTCTCTAGTCTCTCGTATGGTTCGGATTTTTTAGCGATTGTTATTAACAATTTCGTGACTTAGTTGCTATGGATTTAGGTTTAATTGACTAGTATTTAATGTTATGCATGATTTGGTTGTCTGTCTGTCTGGATTAATCATACACCAGCTTGATTCATATATTTAATCACATAGTTACACTTTGTTTTGGTAGCTCATTACTCTGTTTACAGTTATGTGTTGTTCAGATCTTTTTTTTATTAATTAATAACAGTTGATTTCTAGTCGGTGCAGATCAGCTCGGTTGAATTTTCGTCTGCAATATGCTTTGTCTGTAGCTTTAATTTTGAAAACATGAACAATTTCACTTATTTTGGAAGCTTATTACTCTGTTTTTGGTTATGTGTTGTTCAGATCTGTTGTGGTTTGGATCTGTAATTAGTTTTAATTATTATTAGTCTTACTTTTCCGGTTTACTGGCCTTGCAGTTCAGTGTCGATAGTATAGACTATTGTAATGAAAAAAGCTTATGTGTCGATAGTATATGTCATTATGAGTTTTTAACTGCTGTTTGTTTGCTTTATATTTGCATTTGCGAACTAGATTTTGATAAGAAGCTTATGTTTAATTGATAGTTAACCAGTGCTCGACCATCCGAGATGTTGTTCGATTTGTTGGTTAATCTAAGTTTCTTTCTTTCTTGAACAGAATTTATCAAAGCTTTTAGAGGAAACAAGAAGAAATATGAAAGGTAAGTACCCTAAAGCCTAATATGGTATTTATAAAGATATATCTTGTAGGCGGTAGGCTTACTATATATATATATATATATTTAAACACTATGTTTGCAGGTCGTAAAAGCCCGAGAATATTAAGGATCAAAGCAAGAAGTTATTCAAATGTGAAATCAAATCCAATTGTATGTGACAATGAGCATTCTGAAAACAATGAAGAAACTGGTAAGCAGTAGTACAAACGTGAATTTATTTAGATCAAATAATCACTTAAATATCATATTGGATACTTAAAATAAGTTTTGTCGACATTTGGTTACAGATACGGAATTATCATTGTGCACGGACAGGGCTAATACACTTTCAAGAATGGATGCTGAAATCGAGAGGCAATTAGGTATGATAAATACATTTTCATATAGCATAAAAACAATATAATAAATTTCTGATTAAGTTCTATTGTTTTAACAGAAGAATCGAGGCAAAAGAAATTGAAAAAGAAAGAAGAAAGGAATAAAATGGTGAAAGAATCAAGGACAAAGAAACTTCATGAAAGCACCATAATACGTGAAGGTATTAACTATAAAATAAACCTATACAAGATAAAAATGTTTATGAGGGTTTACACATATGTAAGCTAGCTGTTTGAATAATTTAGCGACTACTGTATTAACAGCTTACTTACACATTTATTAAGCCTGTTTACACATGTGTAGATAGTCTCAAATACAGTAGTCGGGTAACTATGCAATTTACACATGTGTAAACAGCTTACTTACACATGTGTAAACAGCTTACTTACACATGTGTAAGTAAGCAGTTGCACATAATGCTACTAATTACACATGTGTAAGTAAGATGACTACACATGTGTAAGTAAGCCTGTTTACACATGTGTAGATACTGTTAATACAGGAGTCGGGTAGCTATGCAATTTACACATGTGTAAACAGCTTACTTACACATGTGTAAGTAAGCAGTTGCATATACTGCTATTAACGCAAATAAAAAATGTTGTTTAAATGTTCTAGTGTTTCAAACAAAAGCAATTAAGAGTGGAAAAGAAGATAACAAAAAACAGATGGTGAAGAAGAGTGGAAAAGAAGATAACAAAAAACAGATGGTGAAGAAAGTGAAAGAAAAACAACCTAAAAAACTCCAATTAGTTGCGACATGTGAAGGTACGTTAATATAAAACAAGTATATAAGTAAATAACTATATATATATAACTGTTTCATGTATATTTAAATGTAAATAGGAGCCAGAAAGAGAAAAAATGAAGGAGTAGAAGCAAAAAAGGCAACAAATACAAAAAAGCAAAAGACAAATGAAGGTAATATCAAGTATAATCAAATTTGTAAACTATTGTTTAATTTTAATAATTTCATTTTATATAAGCAGGTACAAAAAAAGGGAGGAAAAAACAAGCCGCAAAATCTACAAAAAAAGAAGCACAAAAACCTCAAAGGAAACCTTTGCTCTATAGCTTACGAACAAGAGCATCACCAAGAAAGCTATATGAATGTTTATGGTCTTTAAATGAAAGACAAAAAGAGATTGTTAAAGATATGGGATTTGGCAAACTCTTGTCAATGGTGGTCAATGGTATACCAGGAAAGTTGGGATACTTTGTGGTGGACAATTTTAATCCGGAAACAATGGAAATAAAATTTGGAAGGCTTTCGATAAAGGTTGATGAAGAATCAATACACCAACTATTGGGAGTTCCAAATAGTGGTATTGATCTGACAAACTTTGAGGTCCCCAAAGATACCACACCATTAGGAATGGCTTTTAAGACAAGGCACGGTAACAAATTGACTATCTCTACATCAACAATTTTAAATAAGATAACTATGGGAAAGGATAATGAAGGTTTTATGTTCAAGGTTGATTTCATTGTCTTGTTTATGAACACGATGGTCGAGTGTCACATTAATGGGTTGTGCAAAACCGGAATTGTTGACATTTTGAATGAGCAAATGGACTTCTCTAAGATCAATTGGTGCAAATACATAGTGAACATTATCAAAAGGTGTAAAACAAAGTGGGTACCAAGGGACTTTTCAAGCTTCTTTCGTGGCGCACTAACTACATTAACGGTATAACTTTCATAATATACATTTATTACTTAACATTGCACTATGATTAAAAAACAATAATAAATGGTTGAAAAATGTTTTCAGCTCCTGTATGTGGACAGTGTGACGTGTAAAGGAATTAATGAGGCCCGAACAGTTAATCCTCTGAAGTTTTGGACAATGCAACGACTTCAGCTGAGAGAAGATATGGAGTTGGAAAATGGAGGATTTGGAAGAGGAGACTTTAGAGGGTTATTTGTTGATGAATCAAGTTCAGATGATGACACCAGTGAAGAATCAGAAGAAGAAGTAGATGAAGATGAAGAGAGTGAACTAGAAGAGCCAGAAACAAAAAGCTTGGAGGTACACACACAACTAAGTTAAAAACAGATATAAACAGACTTGGACATGTGTGACACAAATAAACTAGACTTAAAAGACAGTGAACAATTTAGTTGGGGATGGTTGTGTTATTTCTGTGGTTGGGTGTGGCCACAGTGGCAAACAATGTTAAGTATAAAGAGACTTAAAAGACAGTGAACAATTTACACATGTGTAAATAGTAACTTACACATGTGTAAAACATACAAGTGAACAAAAAATGATCGGTTTACACATGTGTAAAAAGTAACTTACACATGTGTAAAACATACAATTGAACAAAAAATGATTAGTTTTCACATGTTTTGTATGGTTATCAACAGTTTACACATGTGTATAAAGTAACTTACACATGTGTAAAACATACAAGTGAACAAAAAATGATCGGTTTACACATGTGTAAAAAGTAACTTACACATGTGTAAAACATACAATTGAACAAAAAATGATTAGTTTTCACATGTTTTGTATGGTTATCAACAGTTTACACATGTGTATAAAGTAACTTACACATGTGTAAAACATACAAGTGAACAAAAAATGATCAGTTTACACATGTGTTTTATGGTTATCACTTTCACCAGATGCATTTTAGAGAAATTGGTACATACTACTACTGGTTGGAAAGAAACAAGGCGAATTTTGAGAAGTCAATAGCAGAGATACAATCAAAGTTTCCAGAAAAAGAATCGGTGGAAATTTTTGTGGAACAATACAAGGAAAAGTTTAGAAAACTTTTCAATCAAAGCGAAGCTGAAATAGAACAAGCAACAGAAAAACATTGTCTGGATTTAATTGTTCAAAGTATGGATGTACTGAAAGAGAGTGAAGCTGCAACACCTAAAACAAAAGGTGATATTGATGAGGAAGATGGCAAATCTGAGGCGCCTCAGTTATTATCAAGTCAGCCTACTTTTAGCTTAGGGATAAGCGGGATAGGAGATCAATTAGAAGAGGAAAACAATGGAGTTGATGCTGAAATGCAACAGTCAAAGGAGGCGCCTCAGTTATTATCAAGTCAGCCTACTTTTAGCTTAGGAATAAGCGGGATAGGAGATCAATTAGAAGAGAAAAACAATGGAGTTGATTCTAAAACACAACAGTCAAAGGAGGCGCCTCAGTTATTATCAAGTCAGCCTAGTTTTAGCTTAGGAATAAGCGGGATAGGAGATCAATTAGAAGAAAAAAACAATGGAGTTGATGCTCAAACGCAACAGTCAAAGGAGGCGCCTGAGTTATTATCAAGTCAGTCTAGTTTTAGCTTAGGAATAAGCGGGATAGATGAGAGACCACAAAGAATGAAACATCCAACATATGCATCAAAATCTCCATTTAGTATTCGAGAAGTTGATATATGTAAACAACTAACAAAGGATGAAGTGAGAATATGGAACTATTTGATGGAAAGTTCAAATGGCCAACTGTAAGTAAAATTATCATTTCTGAGATACACTAGCTTGCATATTTAAAAAAAAAACTCAAAATATCATCTTTTTAATTGTTATAAATGAAACATTGGATATAGGTTTCAAGAAGACCGACCGGAGTATGAAGGCAAATCTGATGAGAAGAAAGATACATGCATGCAAAGTGAAGAAGCAAAAGAAATCCAAACTGATTTTGAGTATGTTAATTGTTTACTAGTTTATGTTTGTTTATCGAAATCTTACTTATTATCATAAAGCTAGATGAGACTTTGCTATATATATATATATGAATATAGATAGTGAATATAGTTTATGCAAATATGACAGGGATGATGTGTTTGAGACTATCTCTGGACACACTACAAAAAGGTTCCTCCTAAGATCATTAAAACCAGGAGAGACGGTATTAAACAATGTCATAGACTGCTGGGCTGCAATTTTGAACCATGATGAAGAACTCCGAGGACCAGAGTCTGATAAAAGACTGTTTTGTGATACAAGTGTAATGGTAAACTAATTTTTTACTTGTTTGTATAGCATTTTGTAAAACCTTTTTAATTGTATGTAATAAAAATATTTGTGATCGCGCAGAGTGAAGACATGCTAACAAATGGAAAAATGGATGAAGCTGCAAGATTGGAAGTGATTGAAACAAGTTTAAAGGGCGTGTTAAAAGGAACAAATTACGAAGCAAATTTGAAAAATGTTGAATTGGTATTAATCCCAATTCTTGAGAAAGGCCACTATTACCTAATTTGTTTTGATTTGCAAAATCTAGCAATTGAGGTAATTGACAACATAGATGAGTCAAAGAGCTTTGTAGGACTGCAAGATAATGAGAAATACAGTAAAAAGGACACAGTGCTGAAAGTGGTAAGACATGGAAAGAAAATTACATATCCAAATATGAAAATATGTTATGTTTACTAATATATAAATAAAAAAAACACTTACAGTTGATTTGTATTGAAACAGAAACACATGTTTATAGTCTACTTGAAGTCAGTTGGTAATGCAAAATGGGAAGACTTGGAAGCGGTTGTACCTGTAAAGCGAAAGTTAACATGGGCAACAAAGAAGAACTCTATTGACTGTGGCGTGTTCCTGATACGACACATGGAAACCTTCAAGGAAAGTTGTTCAAAGAACTGGGAATGTGGTATCAAAACAGAGAAAAGCAAGAAACAAAAGCAACAATTGAACTTACTAAGAAAGAAATACGCTGCGAAGATTGTGCTTTCAAAGGCAAATATCCATCGGCAAAGTGTGATCGACAAAGCAGTGAAGTTTGAGAAAGAAAATAATGAATGAACAAAGTGTGATCCAAAGTAGTTGATATGTTGAATTTAGACTTGTTTTGCAGTATTATGAATTGTTATAACTAGTTTTCATGTAATCATGGGTAGATACCCCAAGGATTGACTTGATGGAAGCTGAATACTTATGATATATGAAGGTTATTTTGTACTTTTGATATGTGGTTGACTACTATCCTTGTTTAAATAATAGTTTACACATGTGTAAAACAGCAGAAAATGTATAATACATACAACAAAAAGAAGTGATTATAGAACAGCAGCAATTGTATAATACAGAAGCAAAAAAAGTAGAAAAAACTAGACGCTTACACATGTGTAGAACAGCAGTAATTGTATAATACAGGAACAAAAACAAGTGGTACGGAGCAATTTACACATGTGTAAGACAGACAATTCGAAAAAGCTAGACATTTACACATGTGTAAAACAACAGAAAATGTATAATACATAAAACAAAAATAAAACATAAGTGACGGTAAGCAATTTACACATGTGTAAGACAGATAATTGGAAAAAACTAGACTACACATGTGTAAAACAGCAGCAAATGTATAATACAGAGACAAAAAACATGGCAGTGAGCAACTTACACATGTGTAAAACAGGCACTTACACATGTGTAAAACAAACAATTGGAAACAAACCTCAATACACAACATTAGAACATTGAAATTATAAAAACTAAAAGCTGCAAAGTTAAACATCAAAATAAAATTTCAAAGTTATACTAATGTTGCATGTATAAAATTCATATTACATGCACACCTTATTCAGAAAATTAAAGTAAAAACATAAACGTAAACTTCATTCAAAATCAAACATCTTCTTCACTATCAACGAATTCTTCACCGACATATTCTTCACCATCTTCATCAATATGACTCTCTTCATCATTTTGATTGAGTTTTTTAGGACAGTTTCGAGAATCGTGGTAGGCAAGTTTGCCACACAATTTGCACTTCCTTTTATTCTTCTTGCTCTTAACCT
Organism: Ambrosia x helenae; assembly: GCA_030844895.1. Classification (NCBI taxonomy): domain Eukaryota; kingdom Viridiplantae; phylum Streptophyta; class Magnoliopsida; order Asterales; family Asteraceae; genus Ambrosia; species Ambrosia x helenae. Next base: position 17,704 of record JAUTDX010005225.1, on the reverse strand, counting down.
TTGCTTTTTCACCCGGGCCAATCAAACGACGAGATGTACCACAACCTTTGTTCCTAATACCTTTTGGAGCTACAACAGAAACATTATCAGGTTGTAATTGCCCAATTATTTCCTCAAATTGACCTCCTCTATTTTTAGAATTTGGATCATTTGGTAACTCTTCAAAAATTCTGTTTTTAATAGCCTTGATTTCTTCAACAAATGACGCAAGCTTTAATGAATCACACCTTAATCGGTCGCCACATTGCTGAACTAAATTTAGCGCCTCTGACCTAAGCTTGAAACTTTCTGAGTTGTCAACACCATAACGGAATTCTAGGTTGAACACCTTCTTCGGCAATGCATCCTTTTTCCACCGGGGAGATATATAGTTATCCGGAATTTTGTTTATGCCTCGAAATCGGTAAGCAGAAAACACATGACGGTAGAAATATCCCAAGCGTGTGAATAGCATACAAGAGCATGAAACCGAATTATCAGTCATATTAATCTTAACCTACAAAAAATGAAAACATTATCTATTATAATGCATGGATAACGGAATATATGCAGAAAAAAAATACAAAACAAATGAAATTACCGTGTAGTCACCAACAATGGACCCTTTATGAAAGTGAGAAACCACATATTGTTCAAAACCGTCAACAACTTCGGGTCTACCATTCATACATTCCAATAAGGCTTTAGCAATCTCCTTTTGTACATCATTAAAAACTCTTCTCGTATACACAAGTGCAGCATGTGCTTCTATAGGTAAAGGAGTGAATAAGACAGGAGAAGTTGAATCAGTTTTATGCTCATCAATCCGTTGCCGAGCGCGTTGACCATCAATAGCGCTATCAAAACACATCATAAATTGAACCAAAGTATTGGATGCAGTTGAATTAGTCTTGAAAAGTGCGTTTGAGCTTTCACATCTGGATGTGGTTTTCATTAAACAACACATGGGTATTTCCCTAAAATAACCCGGGACCCACTGATCCCTAATAGAAAACATTTCTGATAACCACTTGTGATGCTTCAAGTTGCATTCAGTCATCAATAACTCCCATCGCTTCTCAAATGTAGAAGGTTTGATGAAAACATTCCATACCAACTTATGTATACGTGTTCTCAAGTTGGTATTCTCTAACACATCCCCAGCAACCTATGTATGCAAAAAAGTGGCAGTGAGCAGAGTACTTATGTGTAAAACAGATACAAACACATGTTAAATACAAATGAACATAGGTAACCCTGAACTAAGACACTGAACAGTTTACACATGTGTATATTAGCTTCAAATAAGTGGTAGTAAGCTATTTACAAATGCGTAAGATTGACACTTACAAATGTGTAATACAACTGGACATAGATAAACTAAGACACTGAACAGTTTACACATTTGTATATCAGCCTAAAATAAGTGGTGATGAGCAAATTACACATGTGTAAAACAGACACTTACACATGTGTAAATACAACTGAACATAGGTAACCGAGAACTAAAACACAGAACAGTTTACAAATGTGTATATCAGCTTCAAATAATATCCAAATGGCAAATATATGCATAAATTAAAAGAAAAAACTAACACATATACATACCTTGGCAGGAAGTTTATAGATAATATGCCACATACATAAATGGTGAACAGATTCATTGAAAACCTTAGCTATGGCTTGTTTCATTGCAGGGTCTTGGTTAGTTAACACTAGCTTGGGTTGGGTATGGTGTGCTTTAAGAAATTGTTCCAACAACCACGTGTATGATTCAATAGTTTCATCATAAAGAAGTGCAGCAGCAAAAGTTACACAGCGCTTGTGGTGATCGACCCCGGTAAAAGGGACAAAAATCATTTTATATCTACAACAAAATGATAAATAAAAATCAAAAAAGTAGACAAAGAAGATAAAAAAAACAAGAAGTTACTTACTGATTAGTATCGTATGTTGCATCAAATGCTAGCACATCACCAAAAATTCCGTAATTGCACTTCGCAACCTCATCAGCCCAAAATAAGGACCTAAGCTCTCCATCACGTATGATGTAATCAGAATAGAAATTTTCTAAATTAACTTTACGTTCATCCATCAAATTTATAAGCATTTGAGCATCTTTCGAACCAATGAAACCTCTTAAATCCTTGCTGAAATTTTTATACTCCGTCTTGGTACCACGAACCATGTGTTGTCCGCCTTTCAAAACTGTTTGCAGCTTATAAGCAATAGATGGACCAACTTTAGCTAAGCTTAATCTATGAATGAACTCCTTGTCAGAATGATGAAGTTGTCGTCTCTTGCGTGTCAAATCCATGTTCTCAGCAGCAACTAACGGATGATTATGAGACTCAACAAATTCATATAACCGTAAACCAGGTTGACCCTTAAAGACTTTCACCTTTATTTTAGCATTACAATTTGTCACCTTATAATTAGTGCTACGAGGTAACTGTGAAGTTGACTTCACAACCATTGAATCAGCATTTTGATATTTGGGTAATCCGGCTCTACTGCAAACAATATATCTAAGTCTAATAATATCATTTTTTTTCTTAGTTGTTGACAATCTAATATCAAACCCAGCCTTCTCAGAATAAGACTGATACATAGAAACAACATCTTCGTCTCTAGCAAACACCATATTCAAAGCAGGTTTATGCACTGACAAAACGTTCGGTACCCAATATCTAGAACCATTAGGTGTGTCAAAAATACTACTACGAGCAGATTCCTGAAAATCCCATACATGCGTCTCTATAATAACAAAACAATTCAAAACATAGATACGTGAAATAAGAATAGAAAATACAGGATAAGCCATATAGAACAACAGTTACACATGAGTAAATCTAGGTAAATTGGAATGCAATAAATTAATATCAACCATCTTTTGTTTCAAAGATCCAACACACAAGACTCGATTAAATTAAGTGGAAACATGAAAACATAACTAAAATTCTTAAAAACACATTACATATAATTGCGAAAACTCAAAATCACACAATAAAGTAGAGAAACAAATAACTAAAGTTATTAAAAACAAATCTCAGCCTTCAATTATATTTATTAGGACAATGTCTTGCATCATGATAACCGTAAGCACCACAAAGCCTACAATAACGTTTTCCCCTCAACTTGTAAACATCAACAGTAGTACCTTCTTCATCGGCAACATTGTTATTAATAGAGTTCAATGTATCATCAGAACTGGATAGCAAAGGGTTAGGAGAAACCATTACTGCAATTCAACAAATAAAACCTAATTAATTCAAATTAAGAAAATCCGTATGAACTAATCCTACACAATCATTATTGAAATTACACAGTAATTGTTTGCATCAGATTTATGTTAATCCATATAAACACATGGTTTAGGTTAAAAACCTTTATAACCTAGATAGATCAAATCATCTAGTTAACAATCGAAGGTTTGAAGAACCGATTAACATACCTGAAAAAACAGATCAGATCGTGAACTTGGATTGATGATCGACTGAACGATTAATAGATGAAGAATTGATGATCGACTGAACGATTAATAGATGAAGAATTAAGATCATAGAAACCCTATGAAGAGGTTGATAGGTTGATGGAGAACGTGAATGATAAGGTGAAGTATGTGTGTTTTGTTAGGAGAGGTAAAATTACCAAGTTATCCTTTTCATTAAAATAATAGGGGAGATAAATGAATGGCTGAGATTTGTTCTCAAGGTTCTCACAAAAGATGGGTGTTCTCATTTAAACCTTCCCCTATATATATATATATATATATATATATATATATATATATAGTGTTAGGTTATTTTCAGAAGGGTGTTTTAGTGCGAGAAGTGCGAGAAGAAACCTAAATCTTACTTTTTATTAGTAATGGTTCATATATTTTTGAAGTTTTTACTTTTTTTATATCATTGTTTATGTTATATGTACAAAAACTCATTAAACTAATGCAATCAAATGTTTTTTTAAAGTTTAAACATTTTCCTACATATGTGTTATATTATGCGTAGGTAATGTTCTTACACAAAATTTCTATATGTGTAGGTTATATAAATTAATGAAATCGCATCATATATTTGTTTTAATTTCAAGATAGATGAATAAACAACACATTTCAACAATTTTCTTATGTTCTTATTTTTTTTAAAAGTGATAAAAATGAATTATTCTTCTTCTTCTCGCACTTCTCGCATTAAAACCTCTTCTGAAATGAACCATCCCCTATATATATATATATATATATATATATATATATATATATATATACCGAAGCCCATGCTGTCGCTTTTGGGGATGGTGACACTGATTGAGACAACCTCTGGGTTAGGTCTAAAAAAAGTGTCTAAGCTCATAAACTTCATCCATCTTCCATCATATTTGGTTCTAAATACATAAGGGCGTTTATATAAAGTGGTAGATATTAATCTTTACCTTATAAGCTGGATTCGGGATTAGGATAGAGTTATGACTCTTGAGTGTGAGACCCTTAGATGATTGAGCTAAATTGGACCTAATTGATAAAACACGAAAAGGGCTTGATTAGTCGGTGGTTGGGTTTAGGTGGATCACAATACCAGCAGTTGCAGTTAGTATGTTGTTTTGCCTAATTAATAAAAAGTATTAATAGAGTTTGGAAACCGAAGGTCCTGGTTATGATTCCATTCTATGCTTTTTCAGGGACGGAAAAGATTTATGTGTGGGGATGTTTGATGTGTTGTAAAACACATCTAATTTCCTATGTATTTTGTATATTATTTGGTCACGTTTTTAGTCGTTTCATGTCGTTTTTATTTTGTATTTATGTATTTTATTATTTTATAGGTGTTTGGAGAAAATGAGCTCAAAACGAAAGAATTTTAATCGAGACACCAACACTTGAGAGTAGGTGTTCTTGGACGTTGAAGCATAAACGAGTCACTTTGGTCGAGCTAAGAACACCCTATTCTAGCTTGGAGTTTAATAATAATAATAATAATAATAATAATAATAATAATAATAATAATAATAATAATAATAATTAAGAAAAAAATAAAAGAGACAAAATGTCTCTCGTGAAATCAAACAAAAGAAAAGGCCAAGATGTTGGGCCAAAGAAAAGTCAACGAAAAAAAGAAATAGAAAAAGAAAAAAAAACCCTATGCATAATATATGGACGGCAATTGGAATATTACGAAGAATACATATTTTTCGAAGGGCAGCCGCATAGAAGCGGATATCATAACAACGAAAAGGACAGCCGCCAAAGGGATCAAAACAACAGCATCTTTATCTTTAGAGGAGAATTACAGAGGAAGTTAAGGAGAGGAAGGCAGGGGTTTAAGATTAAAGCTACGGGTTTGATCACTAAACGTTATAATTTTTATATGTATTTACTTTGTGTTATAAATATTGAGACCATGACTATGTGTTGTTTTGAACCTATGTTTTTATCTTTTTCCATGTTGATGAGTAGCTAAACATTTAGGCTACCTAGGTCGTGTTGATGAATACTTAGCTTTTTTATAACTTTCGGATTCGTTTAATTATATAATTGGTTTATGTTTTGGTAAAGATTTAATTGTGTTTGGTTTTAATGCTTTTGCGTATTTAAGTCTAATTTATGATCTTTTATAGTTCCACATGTGTCTTGTTGAATGTCTTTCAGTTATAGATGCATGTTAGGTTACTTGCTTTGTGCTTGTAACTAGTTTATGGTTTTTTGACGTCTAATTCCATAGGAACTTGATTTGAGAGTTTAGAGGACTTAGGTATTCTGCCATTCCTTGAGACCGGGAGGTAATAGGGTGTCGGGTTGTCTAGATCTTTAGGTATCGGATAGAGGTGAGACCGGGAGGTGATCCTTGCCTAGTGTGTCTTTAGATTCTTGTAATTCCGAATTATTTCCAAGCCAATTAGATTACTCCTTCACATTTTTTGGTGTGTTGTGACTAGCGAGACCGGGAGGTGAGCGAGTCTTTCGAGTACCTTAGCATTCCCTAGTGAGGTGAGACCGGGAGGTGATCCGAACTAGTAACCAGTGATTTACACGTCCCTTAGGATTCTCTGAGAGATGTTAGTGAGACCGGGAGGTGATCTAGCATGTTGTAGGGGTTTCCTGGGTCGGGCGTATCTTTAGAAAACCTGGTAGCCAATCCATTATTCGATTCCGAGAGTTGTGAGTCTGCGGGTAGGATTCTAGACCTAGGTAGTTGCCTTCCATATTATTTGAGTTTGATCCAGTGTTCTTAGCTTCTTGTTTTCGTCTCTGTGTTATTTATTTTAATTGCTTTTATTTTATTTGCATTTAGTTTAAAATTAATTATCAAAAATCCAAATTATTAGGCTATGAGTCGACGGAGGTTTAGTACCGAGAGTCGCCATATTGTGTCCACGGTTCAATATTCCGGACTTACTTGCTCTGCTACACTGCGACCGGTACACTTGCCGTTAGTGTGTGGTGTTGTACGTTTTTCCATTTTTAAAACTTGACCGATTTATTTACTACACATTTCACACATCAGCTGCGGATGTAAAGTTCGTCCCCGAGTGGGATTTGAAGAATGGTGATCGAGTGGTAGATGGTCTTTCTGCCAGAATGATGATGTTCAATCTAGATACTCCAGCTGACCGGGAGTATTATCATAAAATGGACTCTCCCTCCCTCTGTGAAACCTTGCTGGTAAATCAAGCTCATTCCAACTTTTTGGTGACTGAGGCATACCCCGTTGGACGGATGCCGAGGTGGATAGGGAACGATTGAGGAGGAAGGGAGCTTCTTGCAATCATGGGCCTGCCATGGCCGAGCTAAAAAAGAATTTGAGAGATGCTCAAAATCAAGCCTCGTCCACTCAAGCTGTCGTAGCATCTACTGCGGAATCCCGAGATAAGGCCCTCCAGGAATGCGAGCTTCTAAAGAAGAAACTTCATGACTTGGAAACTACTGCTGCCGCTGACTCAAGAAGACCAACGGTCTTCTTAAACAAATGGAGGTTACTATGGCGAATCTAAGGATAGGTACCGACGATTTAGTCGCTGGTACGTTTTTGGTAACTAATGTTTGTTTTTTGCCTTGTCTTAATTTTTATCGTTTGTTGTTTATCTCAGAACGAGACGCGGCCGTGAAGGGGGAAAGCTGGCGCAGCAAGTTTTGGCCGCGGCGGAGAAGAAGATGGCAGGGGACGAGGAGGCTTGGAAAGCCGAAAAGAAGGAGTTGGTCGATAACATTGACAGGCTGTTCGAGCTAAAGAAATTTTTCTTGACGACCGAAGCCCAGCTGATTGCCGAGCATGTTCACAAAGGGCCAGCTATGAAGAAGGCCGTCAGTGACGTGAACAATGCCATGAACGCTATGGGCTTCAATGTTGGGGTGAGAGCGGGCTATGCGGCCGTGGCAAAGGGTATTCCTCTGGAGAAGATGCCCCTGATAAAACACAATGCCCAAGAGGAGCTCACCGCTGCTGCCCAAGCCTATGATTCGCTGGTCTTCCCCAAGGTTGCCAAGTTGGTGGACCAGGTGACCGGCCCACCGGAGTCGTTGGCCGAAGCCTTTGACGAGCTGAAGCTCGACCCCTCCACTTAGTTTATTAAGAAAATTTGACATTTGATCCGGGCCCTTATGTGGTCCGGTATGGTTTGTAATATTTTGAACAAGCTCCACCAGGTTCGAATTATTTTTAATGTAGGTTGGATTCCGGACCTCACCGTGGGTCCAGGTGGTGTTTCGGCTTACTTATGCCCGTTTATAATATGTTCTGTTCTTTATTTTCTGTTTTAGGTGATATCCTTGGTCTTTAAAATGACCGATTTGTAGGAAGAAGGCTCGTATCTTAATCAATAGTGCGTCCACATATCTTGCTACGTCCTATGTTTATCCGCAGATTTTTGTGAATGTTTTTTAGATAACCATGGTTTGTAGGGTTTCCTTACCGGAACGCGGGTATTATCCTTGCCGCGTGCTGGTGTTTTAGGTTCTTCTCTAGATAAGTTTTGGCTTTTGCAATTTTATGTTAAAAGTCAGCAAGGTGCTTAATTTAGGTTAGTTAAGACTCGGATCAAAACTTATCCACTTTGGTCCAGATCTTGTTGCTACTCCTGTTCAATTTTGTGTGTACCACGTGGCGTTTGTTGCGTCGAGCTCTTTTTTGAGCCTCGGCTTATATTAGCACCTTAGAGTATTTCAAAGTAAACCAGCTTCTTATTGATATTTTTTTTTGTCGGGGAATGTCACATCCCGAATAGTAACAAGAAATGGGAAATAGTGGGGAATAGCGCATCCCACATTACAATATGAAATTAAAAGAAACTTCTACTAAGAAAAATTAGCTGGTCCTGCTCACATGTAGCATCTTTTCAGGTGAACGCCGTTCCAGGTGGTGGGTACATCTTTCCCGTTTAAGGTTTGGAGGGTGTAGGCGCCTTTCCCCCCGGCAGTTTTAATTATGTATGGCCCTTCCCAAGAAGCGGCCATCTTTCCTTTTTCGACCCCGCTGGCCTCGTTGCACCGGAGCACGTAATCTCCCGGTTTGAACCGGACTTCTTTCACCCTTGAGTTGTAAAATTTCTCCAGCTCCCGCTTGTACCGTGCTTCTTTTATGGCTGCGGCTTCTCTCCTTTCGTCGAGCAAATCCAGATTCATTCGCAGCTCCTGGTCATTGTTGCCAATATGTTGGACTCGTAGGGACAGGGAGCCGATCTCCACGGGAATCACGGCCTCGGTACCATAGGTTAGACTGAAGGGTGTTTCCCTCGTGCTTGTCTTAGTGTGAGTTCGATGAGCCCACAAAACGTTGGGGAGCTCATCTACCCATCCACTTCTTTTTCGTCCCAGACGCTTTTTTATCCCTTCCACCAGACTTCTGTTTATTCTCTCCACTTGGCCGTTTGCCTGCGGATGAGCCACCGAGGCAAACGACTGCTGGATATGAAGATCCTGACACCATTTTCTGAAGGGGTTGTTTGCAAACTGCGTCCCGTTGTCACTGATGATTATTTGTGGAAGCCCAAAGAGACAAACTATTTGTTCCCATGCAAACTTCTTCACCACTTTTCCGGATATTTTTGACAAGGGACGACCTTCGACCCATTTCGTAAAGGAATGTACGGCAACGAGCAAAAACTTCATACCTTCTGTGGATTTGGGGAAAGGTCCGACGATATCGATACCCCATTGTTGAAACGGCCATGCCGCAGTTACGGGGATGAGGTTATTTTTAGCTCGGAGACTCACAGGTGCATGCCTTTGGCATTCCTCACACTTTTGTAGCTCGGTCACGGCACTGTTGTGCATGCCCGGCCAGAAGTAACCTGCGTTCATTGCTTTTGCTACCACCATTCTTGGACCTGCATGTATGCCACATATACCGCGGTGAATTTCTTGGACGACATAAGAAGCTTCGTCCAAGTCAATACACTTAAGGAGGGTCCCAAGAATGTTTTTCGATATAACTGACCATCAATAATCTGGTACTGGAGAGCTTTTACTTTCACCTTCCGCGCTTTTGCTTTGTCTTCCGGGACAACATCGTTCATAAGATACTAGACTATTGGAGTCATCCAAGTATCAGACGCTGCATTTACTGATAGAACCGCGGTTGCTTGGACGGATGGGCCTTGTAGGGCTTCCCTGTGTACTTCTTGCTTAGTAATGTCAGCGGTTGATGCGGCAAGCTTGCTTAGAGCATCGGCCTTTTTATTCTTGCTGCCTGGTATGTGTACTACTTGGCAAGTTTCAAATTGCTTCATTAGTTTTTTAGCCTGCACTTTTCGAAGCAAAAATTAGTCGTTCTCTGGTATTAATATCCGTAGCTGATGGTTTTGGGTAAAACCCGTACCTCAGCTAGATATAGAATCATGTTAGCTTCTTTGGCCTCATATTCTCCGGATATCTGATTAGCTACCAGCAAAGAATCGACATGTGAAATGACCTGTAACATGCAGAATATTTTTAGGATTTTTTGGCCGAACTTTGCATATAGCAGGGAGTTATTTATAGTTTTTAACTTATGTTTGTACCTTCTTGACTCCGACCTTGATGGCTAGTCGGAGTCCGACTATGAGTGCCTCGTACTCGGCCTCATTGTTGGAGCTTTTGAAGTCTAGCCGGATGGCGTACAGCAGCTCTTTTCCTTCAGCTTCCTTTAAAAGCATTCCAACACCCGACCCTTCAGAGCCCGAAGCTCCGTCTGTGTACAGGGACCAGGTGCTTACCGGAACATGTTGGGGCTCGCCTTCTGAAATCTGAGGAATTTCTACCAAGAAATCAGCTACTGCTTGACCCTTTACTGGTCCTCTGGTCTTGTATGTGATATCAAAGGCACCGAGCTCAATGGCCCATTTAGCCATTCGTCCGGATGCTTCTAGCTTTCGGAGGATTCGGAGGATCGGCTGTTCAGACTGTACCTCAATGTTGAATGCTTGAAAATATCTACGGAGCCTTCTAGAAGTATGAACCAGGGCAAGAGCCAACTTTTCTAGGATCGGATATCGAACTTCGTACTCCCGGAGAGCACGGCTAATGTAGTACACCGGGTGTTGCACTGTGGCCCTGGTGACAATGAGGACGGAGCTGATGGCTCCTTCCGAGGCTGAGAGATAAACCGTTAGTGTCTCATCGGGTTCTGGAGCTGTTAAGGTGGGCAGATCAATCAAACATTTCTTTAGTTCGTCAAAGGCAACGCCGGCTTCGGTCGTCCATTCGAACTGTTCCTTTCCCAGACTTTTCTTCAAGACATTCATGAACGGCAAAGTTTTTTCTGCGGCTTTGGAGAGGAAACGGTGCAGGGCTACTAGTCGCCCGTTTAGGGACTGCATCTCTTTCAGGCACCGGGGAGGTTGCATTTGAGCACGGCCTCCACCTTTTCCGGATTGGCTTTTATTCCATCCCGAGCCATTAACACGCCTAAGAACTTCCCCTCTTCCAACCCGAAGGAACATTTTTTAGGGTTCAGCTTCATGTTGATTTCTCGAAGCTTATCAAAAGTCTCGGCGATATCTTTTATCATTGTGTCTTCCGTGATACTTTTGATGACAATGTCATCCACGTAGACCTCCAAGTTTCTTCCTATCTGAATTTTGAATGCTGCATCCATCAGCCTTTGATATGTGGCACCAGCATTTCTTAGTCCGCACGGCATTTTTGTATAACAATACAAGCCTCCGTTCGTAACAAATACCGTTTTGTCTTCGTCAACCTCAGCCATCTGAATTTGATGATACCCTTTGTAGGCATCGAGAAAACACTTCAACCTGAACCCGGCCACGGCATCAACCTTTACGTCAATCTCCGGTAGAGGATAACAATCCTTCGGACAGGCGTTGTTGAGGTCTTTAAAATCTACGCACATTCTCCAGGCCCCGTCCTGTTTCTTGACCAGTACAGGATTGGCTACCCAAGTTTGATACCGTACTTCCCGGATTATTCCGGCTTTTAACAGATTTTTTACGTCTTTCGCAATGGCCTTGACGCGGTCAGGGGCCATACTTCTTTTCTTCTGAGCTACCGGCTATATTCCGGGATAGGTGTTCAGTTTATGCTCTGCTAATGATCTTGGTACCCCGGTCATATCTGAATTTTCCCAGGCAAAGACGTCCAAGGAGTTTGAGAGCAGCTTCCAGAGTGCTTCCCGAGCCAAGGTCGGGAGCTGTGCACCGATGGAAATCTTCTGCTCCGGGAAGCGTGGATGTATTGACTATTTCTCAGTCATAGTGGTGTCGGAACTTCCTGGGTCGTCTTTGTCATTCCCTGTATCCAAGGATTGGCGAATCTCCGAAATAGAGAGTCCGGCTTCAGATTCAAGTGTTGCAATGCCTTTTTCTGTAGGGAACTTGAGGGCACCGTGGATGGTAGATGTTACCATTCCGAAGGCTTTCATTCCTGGTCTTCCCAGGATGATATTATGCACTGATCTGGAGCCTACTACCAGAAAGGTTAGTATGACTGTTCTTTGGCATGCTTCGGAACCAAACGTCACAGGTAAGGAAAGTTGCCCTACGGGCTGTACGATTTCTCCGGAAAAGCTTATCAGAGGCATGGAAACGGGAATTAACTTTTGTTGAGAGGTTTCGGCCAATAGCTGAAAACACTGGAGATACATGATCTCCGAGGCACTACCTCCATCTACGTAAATTCTATGAGTCTTGTGCCCCGCTATTATTCCAGATACTATGATCGGGCCTTCTTTGTAGTCAGTTGGTGAAATGGATGGGAAGGTTATGGGTTGGGACATCCATACCGTGACATGGTCATTGTTCCGCTTCGTCCCCTGTTGTTTTAGAGCACGGATCATATGAATCCCTGCTTGATCATTGGGATTGGCAATATGGGTGTTGTTAGCTTTTCCTTCCTTGATATCTTTCACCAGTTGTGACAACTTACCTGCTTTCAGGGCTTTCTCAATTTCCTGCTTTAATGACCAACAGTCATCAGTATCATGGCCCCTGGTCCGATGGTAGTCGCAGTATTTTTTAGTGTTCTTGTCTGACGTGGGCTTCTGCCTCGGAGGCTTGGGGAAATCAATATTTTCCGTGTAAGTATCTCGCTAGGAGTTTTTAGCAAGTTGGAATAGCTTGACCCACGGTGTGAAGAGGAACTTCGACCAGTGGAGTTTTTATCATTTCTGGAGTAAGGTCGTGGCCTGTTTTTACTCCATGAATTACCTCGATCCGAGCTCGGAGCTCCCGAACCTTTCTTCCACGAACTGTTTCTTGATGAGGAACGATACTCGTTGTCATATGTCTGGCTGCAGACGCTTTTCCCACGAGCAAAGGCTCGTGCCCGCTCCATGAACACCTCCATGGTTTTTGGAAGGTCTTCATGTAACTTTTCTACTAACTGATTGTTTCGGACTCCGTGACAAAAGCTGGAGATCCGCAGCTGATCGAGGGCTCCACTGATCTGCATGCTTTCTTTGTTAAACCTGTCGATGAACCTTTCGAGTGTCTCCCCGTACTTTCTACGGATGTTATGGATTTCGGTGATGTCTTTTGAACATCTCCTCTGCTGGGAAAAGTTCTGCAGAAAGGCACGACGGAGCTCGGTCCAATTTGCTATCTCACCTGGCTGTAACCCATCAAACCAAACCCTGGCCGCACCTGTTAGGGTCTGAGCAAACATGTGGCACCAAGCGGGCATGGGCCAGAGTTCAATCTCTGCCGCTCCCCCAAAATCAAAAATATGGTCATCCGGGTCTGCCGTACCATCATACTTCTTTACCGTTGCGGGCATTTTGAGTTATGCTGGCAGGGGAGCGCTGGCGATCCGGGGGGCAAACTTGGCGGCTTCATCTGAAGGTACGACCGTTTTCTATAACCCTAAAAGGTAAAGATATCGACGGTTTTTCCCATGGCGGCTTCATCTGAAGGTTTCACCATTGAGGATGTCACGCATACGGAACACAATGAAGAGGTCACCACTGTCACGACCTCTGTTGTCGCTGTCCCGTCTGTTGGGCTATCCAATACGGAAGGACATTCTATGCTCACGCAGAGCTCGGTGGAAAACATCTTCCTTAGAACCAAGATACCACACTAGAGTTTGATGAGGACTTTCTCATCAGGAACCGTGACTTCTTATTGCAACTTAAAGCACAACAAGAGAAGGAGGCTAAACTCAAAAGTGTGAAGGTAAACTTGTTCTCCATTGACGGATCTCAAGCGTCCTCCGGACGTGGTTCGGGCCTTATTTCATAAGCAACATACTCCACTGTGGTTACCACTCCTAACTTTGGGACCCCGCAAGGGAGTTACTTCCCTCGGGGTCACCGCGCAGTCACTCAGCCTATTACCACCGTGGCAGAAAAACGAGCAGTCGTCGCGACAACTGAGGACGATCTTACTGCTCCATATCGCCCAGCCTACATGGCTGCACACTCCAAGTTCGTCCCCCGGATGGCGCCAATTGAAGATCCAAAAAGTGGCCTAACCTGTGATATGGCGTAAGATAAGGCCGAATGAGCTGGATCTGGGATGTTCCTAACCTGAGCTAGAACCTGCACAAGTCAAAAGACCGTTAGGATCGTTACAGAGGATGAGGGAGGGCCTCTCTGTAACCACCCTCCGGCCTGAGGATAAGTATTTGTTTTAGTGAGAGAAAGTAGAGAGAGAAAGTAAGGTTCGGAGTGTAAGCATTCGTGTGTTTCTCTTACTTTGGTGGGGGTATTTATAGTGGTCAGCAAAGTTGTACTTTGCTTCGGACCCCCCTTGTACTATCATTCGGAGGCCTTTGACCCTCGAGGGGGTGTTGTACTTTCCTTCGGTGGGGATGTCATGCTGCGTCCTGGCACTCTTAGTTCGTGCTCCGGTGGACTTAGGTTTGAGCCGCTGTATAATTGCTTATACCTCTTCAATATCTCTTCTTCAACAGCCCTAAATCTCAGTGTATGTGGGTTTGGGTGGATTGTAGCCGGGGGTCTCTTATTTTAAAATTTTGCCTTTGGAGCCCGTGACTTGTAAATTTTGTTGTCATATGACCCCCTTGATCCTCCAGACTTAAAATTGAAGGACATCTTCATCATTTTTCTTTGATTGGTAGGGTGTTGTAGTTTTTTTCACTTTTATTATTATGAGAAGATTGCTATTTGTGTCTTTGGGTTTGGTGGTTTAAACTAGTTAAGAGTACAAAGTCAAAAATTTTACCTATCTCGATACCTAAGTTGATAAATCCCTAGCTATTTGAGTCCAAAGTATTAATGTCGTTCAATAGACCTGTTAGTATTTGAGAAAATAGAAGCTTACCGTCGCTATTAAATAAAATAAAATAAAGAAGAAATTTAAAAATACATAAATCTGAACTCATCATTTCTCTCTAAGGGCATGTGGTGATAATTTCATCACATCCATCACACTATCACACCCAATCAGATTCTGCCACCTCATTTTATCACATTTCATCACTAAACTCATGTGGCGGGGTTCACATTCTATCACATTTTATTACTAAACTTTTTTTAAATAAACTAAAAACATTACATTTTTTTAATAAAAAATATTTAAATATTTAAAAAATATTTAAATATATAAAAAAATATTTAAATATTTAAAAAAATATTCAAACGGCTAGTTTTCTAGCCCTATAAATACAAGACCAAATCCTCCTCATTCACAATTATCACTCAAACCAATGAAACATATGGGTGACGGTTATCCATGCGAAGCTGCTGGACCTTCCGATCTCCAGCGATACTCTCGTCGGAGACGTCGTGTACCAATGTTCTCTTCTCCTGCTTCTCCTCCTCCTCCTCAACCAATGTTTTGTCCTACTCCTCCTCCTCCTCAACAAATGTTTTCACCTGCTCCTCCTCTTCCTCAACCAATGTTTTCACCTGCTCATCCTCCTCCCCCTCAACCAATGTTCTATCCTGCCCCTCCTACTCAACCAATGTTTTCTCCTGCTCCTACACCTACTCAACCAGTGTCCACTCCTCATCCTTGGAACTTCCCCATTCCTCCATCCCAGGATACACTCCCCCACACCTAAATGTTGATTTCACTGATGAGGAGCTTGTGTGGGGTTTAGAATATGTTATGGCAGTTAGGGGAATGGGCCAGCTACGGTTGGTGGATGTCATGCTGCGTCCTGGCACTCTTAGTTCGTGCTCCGGTGGACTTAGGTTTGAGCCGCGGTATAATTGCTTATACCTCTTCAATATCTCTTCTTCAACAGCCCTAAATCTCAGTGTATGTGGGTTTGGGTGGATTGTAGCCGGGGGTCTCTTATTTTAAAATTTTGCCTTTGGAGCCCGTGACTTGTAAATTTTGTTGTCATGTGACCCCCTTGATCCTCCAGACTTAAAATTGAAGGACATCTTCGTCATTTTTCTTTGATTGGTAGGGTGTTGTAGTTTTTTTCACTTTTATTATTATGAGAAGATTGCTATTTGTGTCTTTGGGTTTGGTGGTTTAAACTAGTTAAGAGTACAAAGTCAAAAATTTTACCTATCTCGATACCTAAGTTGATAAATCCCTAGCTATTTGAGTCCAAAGTATTAATGTCGTTCAATAGACCTGTTAATATTTGAGAAAATAGAAGCTTACCGTCGCTATTAAATAAAATAAAATAAAGAAGAAATTTAAAAATACATAAATCTGAACTCATCATTTCTCTCTAAGGGCATGTGGTGATAATTTCATCACATCCATCACACTATCACACCCAATCAGATTCTGCCACCTCATTTTATCACATTTCATCACTAAACTCATGTGGCGGGGTTCACATTCTATCACATTTTATTACTAAACTTTTTTTAAATAAACTAAAAACATTACATTTTTTTAATAAAAAATATTTAAATATTTAAAAAAAATATTCAAACGGCTAGTTTTCTAGCCCTATAAATACAAGACCAAATCCTCCTCATTCACAATTATCACTCAAACCAATGAAACATATGGGTGACGGCTATCCATGCGAAGCTGCTGGACCTTCCGATCTCCAGCGATACTCTCGTCGGAGACGTCGTGTACCAATGTTCTCTTCTCCTGCTTCTCCTCCTCCTCCTCCTCAACCAATGTTTTCTCCTACTCCTCCTCCTCCTCCTCAACAAATGTTTTCACCTACTCCTCCTCCTCCTCAACCAATGTTTTCACCTGCTCATCCTCCTCCCCCTCAACCAATGTTCTATCCTGCCCCTCCTACTCAACCAATGTTTTCTCCTGCTCCTACACCTACTCAACCAGTGTCCACCCTCATCCTTGGAACTTCCCCATTCCTCCATCCCAGGATACACTCCCCCACAACCTAAATGTTGATTTCACTGATGAGGAGCTTGTGTGGGGTTTAGAATATGTTATGGCTGTTAGGGGAATGGGCCAGCTACGGTTGGTGGAGAACCAAACCGAACCCCAACCCCATCCCCACCCCAAACCCTCCTCCTCGGGAGCCCACTGAGGAGGAGTATGAAGCAGCTAGGGCTGCTGAGGATGAGGAACGATACTATTTATCCCCACCTCGTGAGTACTGCCGCATCCGCTGGGACGGCAGGTCCCGACGGTCGTGATAGCGATCGTTCCGTGTACTTGCCGGAGCACACACTCGAGGATCGGGATAATTACTCTCCATGGTGAGGGTTTTAGTTTTAATTATCTATGTTTAGGATTTAATAAAAGTAATTTAGGATTATGTATGTAATGTTTAATTATGCTAATGTTTTTATCTATGTAATGTTTTTATTTAAATGTAATGTTTTTATTTAAATTGATAAATTCATAAAAAACATAAATATATAAACTACAAACATTACATTTAAAAAAACAAGCATTAAATTAAAATAAAAAACACACTACTACAAATAAAATAAAAACTTTAAAAAAAACACATTACTACAAATAAAATAAAAACTACTAAAAAAAATACAAACATTTAAAAACCTAAGAAAGTTTAGGGCGTAACATTCGCCACGCCGAAACATGTTGAAAATCAAACCCAAACTCAGCCGCGTAGTCGATTTGAGCAAAGCCAACTTACACATCTTCGGTTTCGTTGGGTTTTATTCACCTTTTTTTTTTTAATAAATTTTCGAAGTTTTGACACTTCGACTGGAGGTCTGGGGGTGTTTATGAGAGATTGAATCACACAAACGGTTAGTTCCCCCGACAAGGTGACTAAACTCGGATAAAAAAATTTTTCCAGTTCGGATTGCTCCGTCCACGAACACGACCACGATCCGTGCTAGTTGATACGTCATGGGGGTGTACGTTATCGTACGCGATCACTAACGCGATTTCCTCCTCTTGCTTCCAAGTAACATGA